>CAJNOL010003308.1:0-24167 GCA_905250125.1 Rotaria sordida
AATCAATCTACAAACAATGAATACTACATCAAACAGTGTTAGTAGTGCTCTTGTAGCAGCACCTTATCAATTGAATATGTGGCTTGGTTTATTTATTTTGATAATAGGTAATATTGGTTCTATTGGGAATATGATAGTATTTAGTTCTCGAACATTTCGCAAACGAGCTTATTCAATTTATCTATTATCAGAAGCAATGTCTGATTTTATTTACTTTGATTTTCTATTACTTACACGTGTACTTCAAAAAGGATTTCAAATTTCCATAACTACACGTTATGATGTTCTCTGTAAACTTCGACAATTTGTTTCCGTTTGGAGTCATCAAGTTTCATTTAATTTATTTTCATTTGCAACAATTGATCGACTTTTATCTGCACAACGTTCAAATAGTAAGTTTAGAAAATAAACATTAGTTAATTAAATATTAAATCACTTTCCTCTACAATATTCTATATTAAATTTGAAAACTAGAAAATTAGTAGCAATAATTCATGAAGACAATCATTACTTTGATTTGATAATTGAAAATGAAAATAAATTTTCATAAAATTCATCTAAGGGTTCTTTTCTTTCCATGATTGTCGATTGTTTCTAGAAGTGAGGGAGGGAGCTAAAAATTTGGCAGAAACTCCTTTTTTCTCTTTTTTTTTACAAATTTTAGTTCATCGATAAATAGTAACAAAAAAGATCATGCTCTTCAAACGGCAAAGACATTTCCAAATAACAGGTGCCCCATACTGAATAGCTGCATTTTGTATTTTATTTTCTCATCATCTCATACTTTTATTTTAAAAACAAAATATACCACCAGATACAACGTGAAAAGCTGTACAATCTATAAAGTAAAGTTGATGTAATTGTGTATTTTTTGTTTTTAAAATAAAGATACTAGGTGATGAGAAAATAAAATACAAAACGCGGCCATTCATTGTGGAGCACCCATTATTTCTTGAAGATTCAGCGGGTTGTGGTTTAAAATAGCTTAGAAATAAGACTGCTGCTTCTTATAGCTTTTCATATTTTTTCTTGATCTTTTCAATTCTTCAATAGCATTGTTTTTGAACGTAATGGATAGCAAACTTCTTTACTTGTACAATAAACTGTTCTTGAAACTATATCTTCATATAGTTTTGACAAAATAAAAATTCAGAATAGATATGAATAAAAGGAGTTATTTAATAATAATCAGGGAAGATATATTAATGATAAAAGTGAATTAAACTTATTGAAAATAACTTATATTGCGATGAACCAATTCGTCCTCAGCATATTGAATAATAAATATGTTATGTCTATATATACATTAAAAAAAAAAGAATCGTTCTCTCTGTGATCTTTTGTTCTTTTGATAGTAATTTAATTACAATGAAGAGGGCGAAATATCAAAGAGAACAATTCTTTTTTTCTATATATATACTTAGGGCTGATCAAAAATTCTAAGCTCGGTGTTTAAATGATCTTATCAGATAGGTAACCTATTCAGAAGTGAAAAACTAAATATACTATGTTGTAGAGCTTTTTTGAGTTGCGTCGAGTGATATATAGTAAATCCTGTTTTCATAAGAGTTTGAAGGAACTAGAATCAATTTACTAATAGACGACTACATAGCCACGCCCATCCATGCCCACACTGGCAAGATAACTGGAAATGCTACATATGTGAGGTTGTAGCACGTCAAAAACTCTACAAAATTATATGCGAGAAAAAATATTTTACAAATACTTTCGACTAATACCAAGGGCCACAATATTCAGTAACCTATCATGCTTAGGCGTGGATGTGTAGTTGTCTATCAGTAAATTGACTCTAGTTCCTTCAAAGTTTTATGAAAACAGGTTCGCTTTATGTCATTCGACGCAACTCAAAAAGCTCTACAATATGGTATATTTGGTTTTTCATTTCTGAATGGGTCACTTTATTCAACAAGATCCTTTAAACACCGGGCCTAGAACTTTTAGTCAACCCTAAGTATACATAACATGTTTATTGTACACTGTGCGGATGACGAATGGGTTCATTGAAATATAAATTATTTTAAATAAAATAAGTTCAATTCACTTTTACACGTTGTATATTTGACACCAATAGGTGCACAACCCGACAATGAGCAGTAGAGCAGACTGAAATTCACCGAAAATTTTAGACAACAAGAGTACAAATAATGTTATCTATCTGTTTTTGCCAGAAAGAGGATAATATGACTCAACTGTTCGCATTGCTACCACTTATCAATACCAAAATAAATTACCAAATTTAGCGGAGGGGAAAGTCTCCCATTACCTCCATAATCGGCAAGCCTGTCCCCTCCTCAGAAAATCTATTTTTCGAAAAAAATCTGAAGTTGAATTTTTATTATAGGAAGATACAGAGAACTTTCTTCTTTCGGACTATACAGTGAGTACCAAAATTAGTCAACAAGGTTTATTTACAATATTTTTTTGCACTACCGTAAACGTTAGAAAGAATTCGGATAGAGAAAACGGTTTTCAACCAGAATATAAGGAAATAAAAATTATTATCCGATTCGCAAAGATAGAGACTTCCGAAAACCCAAACCTTAGTTTCTAAACACCAAGAGCGCGTTAATATCATATTGTTTGACTAGATAGAAGGATAGGGTAAACCATTCTCTAGACAATGACTTTTTCTCATTGAGATATAACAATTTGATTGAAGATGAAAAACTAAGATACAGGCAAAAAATGACTGTAGAAGTTTCCATAAAATTGCTGTATCTCAGCTAAAAAACCATTGTAGAGAACTCGAAGACGTCGCATTTTGTAGAGAACCTTTTACTCTATTCGTTCTCTGTAGTCTAAAAAAAGTCACGTAAAAACGATTTTTTTAGGAAGCGCATCTGCTACTTAAGATCATTCACACCAGAGAAAATGGCATAATCACAAGAGAGAAATTATTCATGCATTTCTACCTTCATAGGCAGACGTCAAAAATGAATCTTAGTCCGTAGAATAGCGATTGGTAGATATATATTTATATTCTTTTTTTCTATTTCTTCTTGATATTCTGCTATTGTGAGAGGAAAGTCCTTAAAGCAAAGCAAACTATCGAAACTCATCACTTACTATTGTTTTTCGAGGTTGAATATTTCATATTTTGTTTTTCAGTGAATGTATAGTAATTGCGCTTTTTCTCGTCCCTACTTGCAGAATAGAACTTCACAGAAGGACAGTCTTTATTCTTCAAGCTATAGATTTGTAAGTAGGACTTGTATTTGAATCATTTCTTTTACTAATTAATAGAAATAAGTATTTTCTTGTACTTTTCATTGCTCAGTACTTATTTTTTTGAACAAAGTAAAGATTTATTTTTATCGGAAAATTTTAATCTTATCGATGAGCTTCTATTCTATAGGAGAGAGAAGCTATTACACTTTTTTCTTCTCATTTAAGCATATCGTCAATGGAGCAATCGTGTAGGATTAGCTTACAAAATGAGTATTACATGTGTACTCTTCTGGTTATTGTTTATTGGTCATCGACTTATTTTATATAGTGCTAGCAATGGAAAATGTGGTCCTTTATCAGGCTTCTATGCTTACTTTGATAATTATATTGAAGTAGTTTTTACAGCAATATGTACACCAATAGTAATGGTTATACTTGCTTATTTATTAATGCGAAGTGTCCGAGATGTTATTCAACGACGGATCGTTCCTGATAATAATGGACCACTAGTAAACACTGCACAACGATCAGTTCTTCAAAAAATTGACTCCCGACTTACATTGATGCTTATATTACAATCATTCATTGCTATAATAACATATACACCATATGCAGCTGAACTTATCTATACAAATGTCACTCAATATTGGCCAAAGTCACCTTTACAAATTGCTATAGAAAAAGTCATTGTTGAATTCATTCATTTAGTGTCATACACATTTTTTGCCACTAGTTTTTATATATCATTAATCTCAAATAGTGGTTTTCGTCGACAATTTATAAAGTTCTTTAGAAAACGACGACATGATGATCCGACAATTCATATAAATACTGTTTTTCATACTAATACAATGACTAACATATCCAACAGAAATAAAATTATTATTCATCTCGAACATTGACTTTTGAAAATAGAAGAAAAATTAATTAAATTGTAATTGAAAATATATTTTACAAAATAAAATGATCGTACATGATAAAACTTACAGAATGTCTATTCAAAAGAATTTACTATCCAATGAAATTCAGGTAATAGCAATTCTTTTCGGATCATTATACATCTAGTGATTGACATTCAAGTCATAAATTATTATTTCAATAGTATATTGTTTTTGATGAGTTTTGATTCACATCCATGACTTGAAAAAGAGATTCCAACTCTTGTGGCTTGTATATATGTTTAGTTAGTGTGTATGAAGAACGCAAGAACTCTGCGTTAGGTCGACCTTCTGTCCAGAACTACAGCTATTCATAGTTGTAGGGAAGATATCGGGCTATTGAGTCTGCTGGTACGCAACACCCAATAGCATAAAGTAGCTGAAAGTCAAGGGTATACTTCCTCTTCTTTCTTTCACGTACCTACGTTTAAATAAGCAATACTACTCATCTTCTAATTAGAATCACTGTTCATTTCTTCGGCATTGCTCTTAATCACTAGCTCTTTTATACCTCTGACATATGGCTCTACCAGTGCATCAGCGGTACAAAATTATATTTTTATGTCAGCATCTGTTGGGCCCAAAGCTCAGTCATACGGGTATAGTGAAAGCACTTCATTGTGACGTGCTATCAGTGAAATATTGGCTTAGCTGACGACAACAGTCAAAAGACTTGACTGATTAAATTCGATCTGGCTAGTCATATGAAACAACTCTAAAACAGAATCAACAAATTGTTTCGCTCGACGAAGAACAGACGTTCGTCACAAGCTGATTTTAAAAAAAGCTAGCCATGATCAATAAGAGAACGGTGCGACGGCGCTTGAACAAAGCAACAGCGAAATACAATCGACCTATATCGAAGTCATTGCTCATGGAAGGCCATGGAGAGAATTGTTTAAAATGGGCGCAAGATCATAAGACTATAAACTGGAAGCAAGTGGTCTTTATTACGAGACCGCCATCTGTTTGAATTTTGTCAAAGGACTGATTTGGAACTTACATGAGGGAAAAAAAGGTTGTGCAAACTGCCAAGCATCTTATCAAAGTCAATGTTTGCGGTTGAGTCCAGTGACTAGGAGTGAACTATTTAACTTAACATGAAATTAAGTTAAGTTTTATTAATTACCAATCGACATTAATTTCAAGCTTTTCTATTTAACACTTATTCACTTGAAATAAAGTTTATGTCACTGTGTTAGTCAAATATAAATTAATTTCGAGATTTTCTCTGGTCCAATACAGACTCACCATAGTGTTGTCCGAGTCATTTAACAGAGAATCCTTGCTAAACTCGGACAACAATACTTTTTGTCATTACAATAATAGAGAAAACTCTGCTGAAATCTGATTCGGTGAAACGAAAAAGCTCTTGAACAATGAGATCTTAGCTAAGATTTTCTTCTCTATTGTACCTATAACACATTGTGGACTAGATCGTTTGCTGAAATCTGATTGGCTAGATGCATATTCCTTTCGACCAATAAGATTTCACCATTATTGTAACGAGAAAACATATATTGTTGTTTGAGCTTAGCAGGGTTCTCTGTTAAATAGTTCCAACAACACCATGTTGAGTTCGTATTGAAGTAAAGAAAACTCAAAATCAAATGATATTTGCTTAACGCAATGCCTAAACTTAATTTTAAGTAAATTAAGTGTTAAGTAAAACCATTTGACATATAACTTAATGAAGTCGAATTTAAGAAATGGCCTATTCCAACAGTGACTAGATTTTTTCTTATGAACTATGTGCACTGATAATGGTAACATAGCAATTCTATTCATTAGCTGCTTTAGTTTTCAAAAAAATGGAATACGTCACTATATTCAGTTCTTTTCAAAAGAACTAGGTGACTGGTACCAGTTCATTTCCTCTATTACGAACTGCCATAGGCCTAGTCGACAGAGCGCACATTATATCGAACGTTCGACTGACGGTTTATCGGCAATCTTTGTCCGGTTTGAGTCACATGGGTTGACTTTTTGGCAAAAAATCAATTTTTAAAAAATGTGCGTGATAGGAAAACAATAGTTTAGGTGCTTTGTCAGAAGATAAAACAAAACTCAAATAGTACATTTTGTAGGACAGATATTTCTCTACCAGCTTTAGTTTCGAATCTCAATAGTGAAAATATCAAAGTGTATGAAGAAGTTTGCTGTCTAGATAAATTTTTCAGACCTTTCAAAAAATCTTCTCACTATTCTCAAACAAAAATGGACAGCCGATGTTTATCCATCCAGAATATTTTCAAATGAATCAAAAATAAACGAAGATTTTGTCCAAAAACTTTTGCACGATCCATTATAATAATTTGATTAGATATGAAAGCAATTTTTTTAATAAAGTGAGATTCGTTTTCATTACTTTTTTTTTTATTTGAAAATAGTTTGTCTATTATTACGTATGAGAAATAAAGTATGTTGCAGGAATATCGACTAAATGAATTTATTTATACATTTGTTATTGATTTTGACTAGAAATAATTCCGTTTCTTATTGTAAATCTCTAGTGAAAAATTGTCTAATATTGAAATAATATTATTGATTATGAATATGTAGAATAAAAAATAAGATTAAATAGATTTTCAAGTCACTGTTAACCATGTTCATTTTTAATTGAATGATATTTATGATTGGTTTGTCGAACAAAATTACCATTACATGAATCATATAAAACTTATTTTTCACGATTATGTATATTACGTATATGACGTTGAAGATTCGATGAAATTGAAAAAGATCGTTCACAATATTTACAATCATAAGGCTAGAAAAAACAAAACAAAAACTTTCAATAAAATTGATAAAAATGAAAAGTATGATTTGCTTGCATGAATGCTACGTATCTTAAATAGCAACTAACGATGAATGTAACGGGTAGTCGAAAATTGTGAAAATATATGTTAATTCCTCGTTCTGTTCGAATTTCGTACACCTCAGTAGAGCTCACCGGGTAAGGCACAAACTCGACAGACTCTATATTTTCCATCTACGGATAAAATCATAATAAAAATACGTGCGCTTGCCTGACAAAAAAAACCTATCATACTGAACTATTGTTGAACTCTTCAACATATCGAACTCTCTAGATCACATTTTATTCAAAACATTTAATGCGATGTAGATCTGCTGATTTGGTTTTTAATTCTCAAAGCTACTGAAACAAATTAACTAACAAAGGAACCTCTCAGGCTGATACCCTATGTTTGAGCTCATAAATAGGACACATAGTTTATATGAGTACTCTAAAAGAGTTTGCAATATCTTTAAAAAGAACGTTAGTACTGATTATCGGAAATTCGTAAATCAACTTAAATATATTTTTGAAATTCATTGTTGTCTTCTTATTTGAAACGAAGTCTCAAATTATCGCTATAAATTTTTTAAGATTTATATAATAGAAATGATAATTTACTTGTTCGCCTGTATGTGTTCGTAAATGTCGAGTTAAATTTGCTGAACGAGGAAAATCTTTTCCACAATAAGAACATATATATTTATATTTATTTGATAAACGAGTATTTAAAGAATATGATTTATCTATTGGTAAATGATGATATTGACTATCATATAGATTCGAATGATTTATTGATGTTATTAATTGTTGTTCATCTGTTTTATTTGATAATGATGGATTTTGTTGTTGTTGTTGATCATTTGATAATAGTACATGAGGACTAATTATTTCACATGATAGTGAAGATGAACTTGATGATGATAAAGAACGTTTTCGTGGTGAGGAAGATTTTTTAATACTTAAATCAAGTGGAATACTATCATCATTCGTATTGGATGTTGTTTTTTGTTCAATTGAATTTAATGATAATGGAAATAAAAATGAAGATAATGTTCCATTAATAAATGGATCTGTTGAAGTTGAACGTTGTAGATAAGGAAGAAGAGAAAATGGTAAATTTAAATTCCATAACCAATTATTTATCTGTTCTTTATTTAAACATACTGGTGGGCGTAATGGTAAAGAAGATGACATTATACTACCACAAAAATGTCTAAAAACAAAAGAATTTTGTTTACATCAGAAGAAGTTTTCAAGAGACCTTCAAATAGATTATGAAAGCTGAGATATGAATGTTCTCTTAAGTTCATTTCAGTTCTTATTGTAAAAAGCATTTTGTTACAGCGGGCAAAAATTTTGACAAACTTTAGTTATTTTATTAATTTTTCGCTATTAAATAATTATTAAAAACTCTTTTATATAACATAAGACGCAGAGTTGAATGGACTAGGTTTTGTTGAAAAGTCAGTTTTATTTCAATATCATTAGTCTTAATTAAATAATAGTGAATGCATCTCATTATTATTAATTAATAGTTATCAACCTTTAAATACATCATTAGAAAGAGTATTGAAAACTCAAAAGAAAACAACATATTACTTATATGGCAATGATTCGTTTTAGTTAGGTAGTAGTAGATTACTAAATCTTAGTACTATTGAACTCTTTAACGGAACTTGAGATTTCGTGTATTTTATAGAGCAGACTATATATTTTTGAATGAGATCTAACAGTCTCATCTACATAAAGCGTTCTACAGTTGGTAAAACGATTTCAACTTGGTAAAGCATCTTATCTGAGAATAAGAACTAGAAATTATCATTTAAATAGTTCGCCAGAATTAAAATCATCGTATTGATTGAAGAGCATGTTACATTGAAGATAGTTAGATCTCATTCGACAGTGTGAAGTCTGCTCTATGGAATACACTAACTCCCAAATTTTGAAGTTTCATTATAGAGTTCAACCGTACTAAAAATAGTAGTACAATATAGTGATAAAATTTACTAAACTGTTAAAATATCTTACTAAAACGAACCATTTTTACACAAAATAATATACCAGTCTTTTTTAAGTCTACCAATGCTTGTTTCAATGATGCACTTGAAATTTAAAACTAAATTTTTTTCTTTAAATGTTAATTATTAATTAATTAAGATTAACGATGTTTAAACATAGTCCATTCTATTCTACATCGAATGATATATAAAAGAGTGTTTAATAATTTTTCTAATTGAAAAATGAAGACCTTTCATAAAGGATATGATTTTGTATTTAGTACCTTGCTTTTTCTCTATTTATTTTTTTGATCGTACATCCTAGAATTCTTCAAGGAGTTTCATTGTAGTCAATGGTCTGGGTTTCTACTTGAAAGAACATGTCACGATGCGGGGTATGACAGAGCTCGTTTTTTTTGAATTAATATTTGTTACTATAAAATATAAAAGAATATTTTTATAATTAGAGCGCTAGTTTTTGAGAATTTTTCGAGGCATTGAACTTTTTACTCCCTGTTCTTCTCTCAAAAAGGAAAAATTTAAATAAAAAAGTTCTGACATGCTCTTTCAAACAAAAAAAGAAAATTAAGTATATAGAACGAAGGTTCAGAGAGAATTTTGGGGTTGCTAAATGAGCTATTTTTGACTGTTGTTAGTTGAATATCTCTCAAAAATATCCTGATATAGAGCTGAAAATTTTATTTTAGCTCCAACATATTCTGAAAATTTCATATGATTCGAATGTGCCTGAGTGAAGGACGATTTTTGAGGAGGTCTTAGTAAAATATTAAAAGTTCCTTAAAACTTTGTCTATTACAACAAAATAGTCTGTATGATAAGAACTGAAATGCACTTATGAGAACAATTATATCTCACATTCATTGTCCGTTTTAATGATCTTCGAAAAAAACTATTAAATGTCTTTTCACAAATCATGCTTGAGTAAAGCTATTTAAAAAATAAAAATTTCCTTAAATTTTTATTCACTAAGTTTTTGACACATTTAATCTTAGTTAGAAAATATATTAATATATTTACTGATGTTTATTAAGTGTTGTACTATTTGAAAAGATTTGTCCACAAAATTTACATTTAACTTTTGTTCGACAATTAACATGCATTCTTTTATGTCGACAAAGATTTGAAAATTGTGTATAAGATTTTAAACAAACTTCACATTGATATGGTTTTATTGATGAATGAATATGCATATGTTGTTTTAAACCACTTAATGTTGTAAATGATTTTTCACATTGTAAACAAGAATATTGTTGATGATTTTGATTTTCTAATTCTGAATCAGAATTTTCTATATGATTATCAACCTGAATTAAACAAAAAAAAACAAAAATCAATCATTTTTCTTTTTCTTATTATATATGTATATAGTAAGAACTTGCGTCATCATAAAATATCATACACATGTTTTTTTTTTAATAATAAGCGTACATAAGATTAAAAAATGAGCAACTCTCTCTATCTCTCTCATTCATATTTTATCATCATTAGTGTCAACCTACTCAATAAATAAATGATATATTACAATTTCTATTCAATACCTGCATGATGAATATTTATTAATCCATAAACATCATTATTCAATAAAATTTATAAAAAGAGACATTTTTTTTTCTCTCTTTTTTTTTAGTCAATCCGCTGATAATTGTCTCGTGTTTTATTATCATGCAAATGCTAACTACTTACTTCGTTTGTATCACAACTTGTATTTTTGATTACTTCATCATTATCCTTAATAGATGAATTTATTTTTATAGAATTATGAGATAAAAATAGATGATTGAAATCTACTTAAAATAAAAAGAAAAAAAAAGAATCGTTCGTTTCAATCAAATGTTCATTATAAAAGAAATACCTGATTGAATAGTTTTAACAACAACAACACGATTAGTCTTCATTGTATATCATGCTGACATATAATATGATGTCTAGAAAAAAAAAATTTATTCATTTTTTTTGTTTTGATATAAGTATTTCTTTCGTTCATCGTTTTTTTTTTTATCGAATACTATTCGTTGACATCTCGATTTTTCCGATCAATATATATGAAATCTCTTAAGGAGGAGAAAAGTAACTTTGATGTATGTCTAGTGAACAAACAATAATAATACGACCGTCATCATCATTGCCTTTTGTTTTCCCTCTCTCTCTACCTCTTTTTCACCGCTAGGCTCAATAATCAAATTTCAATGATAAATTTTCTATTTCCCATTTGAGAGCTTCCTTCCAAAGGGATGAGAAGACAAAGAAAGACACTTAATATATTTTGACACTATTGTCTGTCTTACCGTGTATTTGTTCATAGGAGGAAAAAAAATGAGAATAGAGATCATGGTCATTATACTCGATAATGATCGATAGGTAGTTGTTGACAATGAATGAAAGAAAGCAAAAAGAAAAATCTAGTAAAATGAATGTATGTTTTCTGATGAAATTTTCTTCTTAAATAATTGTTCGATATGAAATAACATAAGTGAGTTATACACAAGTTGTAATGATACAGAAACAATGAAAATCATTGTTGTGTTTTTTGCTAGTTATTTAAATGAATTGAGAGAAAGCAACGACAATTCTTTTTTTTTCTTCTGAGCAGAAAGCCGAGACTATATCTACTCGGTGAACAAGAAAAAAAGAAAAAAAAAATTAGTAATCAAGTAAGTAAAAGTGAAGATGTCATTCGATCTTGATGATTGAACTTTTTTTCTGAGAGTTTGAACACACAGTCATGTTGACAAACACATGTGCATACTTTATCAATAATAGAAAATTAATTGAGCAGACTAGTTACAGAAATAAGATGATCGTGAAGGACAAGAACTAAAAAAAGATCGTTTCTATTCCATCTATCATGTCATAATCTTGTTTTTAGAAGCATACTTTTGTTGATTTTTACAATAACAAATAAGAGTCTTTTTATCTTATTTACTAATACATACCCAAAGAAAATCGTATGTTGTTTTAATCACTATAAAATTATTATTATTTTTCATCATTGGTATCGATATGTAGTTGTTATTCAGATAATAAAAATGAATTATTGAGTACATGTACATAGAGTAAATGAACGAAGGTTGTAGAAGTTAATTAAATGTTCATAGATTTGTTGGAGGATTTATTTTTCAGTGAGTAATCGAACGAAATGGAATGAATAGTGAGAGTGGATATGGAATTTGAAGATTAGTATATGGGATGGAGATGAGGGTGACAGTATACAGAAGACACTCATCCTAAACGTATTGTCGCCGCCATTCTACAGCGATTAGAGCCCGTTGGTGGAGTCCAAAACCCAGATCCCATGGTCTCTAGTCGTCTGAGGCTAGTCACTGAATACAAAAAACAGGAGAGAAGTATCTTCGTAGCTATTGTCCAGTTTTGATTAGAAAACTTCAACCGAGTCTGAAAAAATTTGATCGATTGGATCCGGGTCCGAAATTTTCAAATTTGAATTTCTTTGGATTAAAATAATCAACGAACAATTCATTGAAATATCATAACACAATTATGTTGGATGTCGCCATTAGTCTTTTATTGATGATTATTATTAGAAAAATATAATATGTGAATCTACCAAACATATTAACATTTAATCATCTGATTAAAGAAGAAAAAGGAGCATTCTGATTGCAGTTAGTATTTAATTATCAGCCTAATTATTCTATCAATATATAGTAGGCGCGTGTGCGCCATCTGTAGCATGTGTTAGACTGAGTGCTGCTCTACCACTAGAAGAAAGAAAAATGTAATAACTACCATAATTGCGAGCATATTGCATCGTAGTGAATATACTAAGTTCAGGATACCTTGCCACTAATATGCCACAGGACGCTTTGGGTACTTCAGTATTTTAGAGTAATTTATAGATTTTTTAATATTTGCCTACAAAATGATTCTAAATGTTCGATCTAACAACTTGTTGATAGATTTCTCTTAGAATGCTATAGAAACTGAACGGGTACCTGGTCAGTACTCATGCACTGCGATAATTCTCAGCAGCATATCCAGTCAAGATTCTGTTCCATACTGGAAACAGAGTACCCAAAACGGTACTCACCTCGCCACTGATCCAGTACACTCATTAGGGCATGGTTTACCTCGAAGCTTATAGAGCGCTGCCTTTTACCACCAACGATCTTCTGGTTACACCACTAGCGAAAATATTGATTCGTGTGAAAATTGTTTTTAGTGTTATGTTTTTGTGTGCTATTGCTTAGGTTTCTTCCAAAAAAGTAAATGTAAGATGATCATTCAATTAATAAAATATTTTATTAATAATTCTTTAGGAATTAGTTAGGAACGAAAGTGACGAGATGAATTCGAAAAGTTTCCCTTACGACGAATTTTTAACAATTAAGTAGGATTCTTTCATTCATGAAAAAAAAACGATGATCGATTCTCGTGACAAAAGATTTTATCGATGTTTTTTTGTATTTTACCAATTCAGGGCGTAGTATACAAAATCCGTATACACTCATATTTTTGGCATATTACATGATTCCATATCACGATCATATTTCTTCGTATACAATACGTCGAAATACGATCGCAATATGAAAACATTGATTCGTTCTTCTCGAAAAAAGAATTTCGATCCGAAATTCGTCATATTGAGCAGGACGGCGAAGAGAAAAGAAAGTCCTTTGATCGGTTTGAGAGAAGTACGTTGTTGCCGTTGGAGATTTAAGCAATGGCATTACAACAAATGAGTCTGAGTGAAGACGTCTGTACAAGATACATAACAATTTTAATCGATTTCGACATGTTTTTAAACTGACAAATAATTGTCTTCACTTTTCATCATTCAACTTGAAGTTTTTCAAAATTTGAAATGCACTCTATTCATCGTTTGATCAATGTTTGATACAATACATTGAAGAAATCTGAAGATCATTCGATGAGTAAAGATCTTATCGAAGTGATTTCCATTGGCAAAGTCTTTCTAGACGTTGATATTGACGAATATTCAACGAACATATCTTTTCTTGCTTTCCAGGTGATGATTCTTGTCAACGACAAGGTTTGATGTATAATATATGGAACACGATCTCTAACGACAAGAAAGAATGACCTTGACGAATAAAATCCACTATTTCATGTGTGTCTTAAGATCAGCAAATCATTTTTCGATTATCTTTCGAATTGAGATGATTTTGTCGAGATTGTTGAAAGGAGAGTGTCTTCTTAGTAATAAAACTCTTAACTGAAAAAGCAATTTCTCATCCAAAAAGATTTCATCATGTAAAATTTAATACATTCGATGTGTTCATACTGAAACAGTTCTTATAAAAAATAAATTCTTTCATTTCGATAAGCAAAAACCATTTGAATATGACTCTCACATCATTTTTCGAAGGAATTTCTTTTCAACAAATCAGTTAGAGTGACGATATAAAAGAAATCTCAAACTAAATCGGAATTTCACTTTTGATCTTCATCATCAGTTCCCATGGCTTTAGCTGTAGGTATAGACCTTCTCTTCGCTTATACTCATACCTCTTTAATTCATCGAATACTTAATCATGTAAAATTATTGAAAGCAATATTTGTATATTTTATAGCAAAATCAAAAGCAGCAAAAGCAGTTTGTTCTGGTTATTTTTTTTTTATGTCAATTCACTTGTCAATTGATATTTACTCCGAATCCATCGTAGTATTTTTTTGCGATTTCGAGTACTGCTTCTTTAGATTTTTCTGGTCCTTGTAGTTTCCATGCACCCTTCGAAGAATGAGATCCGCCAGATAGAGAACCATGCTGTTCACATGACCATCCAGAAGGTAATAAATTACTATTCAAACGACCTGGCCATTTTTTGTATGTTTCTTCTCCCTAGAAAAAAACAAAGGAAGAAGCCAAGACTTTAGTTTCAGTTTTCTAAACAATAGTCATACTTGAATATTAAACGTGACGATGAATGCAGCTTTTTTTTCATTTGAGACTTCCACATAATCAACAATATCTTTTGTTTTAGTTCCATCCAATGGAAATTCATGAGTTTCATTCTTACCTACTGTAACATAGAATGTACCTTCTTCAGGATTGTACATGTACGAAATATCGTTTCTATTACGAATTGTTTCCGGTAATGGAGAACCAAATTTTTCGACAAAGATGCCATCGGTGGGTCCAAGTTCAATTTCAGCCACGAGGTTAGACTGACTTCCAAGTAATGATGCATAATGTTTCAAAGCCGAAGGAAAAAGACGAGTTATTGAAAGAGGAATGGTTAAGTAGCCTGAACCAGAAGTATCTTGGTTCTTCAATAGATGACGTTGCTCATCAACACTAAAATAGATAAAATTGATTTAGAATTTTGTTATTAATTAATAAATATTTAGCGAATTTAGTTGTATCATGTATATGTTATAACATCTAATAAGCATTTATGGCATTGTATTACGTCAAAATTCTATCAGAGAAATCGAAATCTCGATGAAAATTATTTTAAGAATTGTTTCTTATTTTTTCTTATAATAATGTAAGCTATTAATAGAATACTTACAAGTAAGTTTTGTCTGCTCTATAATCACTCCATGCAATCACATCTCCAGGTTGAACATCCCAATCATCTCCAATAGCTTTACCATTCGATGGATGAAAATCAGTCAAATCGATAGGAGATTTTCCTCCGCTTGATTTCGATTTGATTGCATTTTTCGGGTTAATAGCAAGGTTGAAGTAAGCCATTTAAATACTAGAAAAATGATCACGCGCAAAAATGATTAATTCAATATCGTGTTCTACAATATATTTAATGGATGAAGAAGAAGAAGAAAAAAACAAGACGAAAGCAGCAAATCTTTACATCTAGCCTTGTCATCTAACCGATGAAAAAAAGAATCATGTCTAGGACATACATAGAACAGAACGAAGAAAAAAGAATAGTGAGTAATACGAAAAAAGAATCCAGGAAAAATAAAATGTTTATTCAAATGACAAGTAAAAAGAAGAAGCTTTATGGCGTATGAGATACTATGAATGTATCTAGGTGAAAAAAGTAAACACAGTCACATTCTCAAGTAAGATTGAATTGTCACTTGAAGACATTTTTCTCAGCATTGATTGTTAAAGGGTAATAAAATGAAGAATAACCAATAACTTTTATTATCAATCGATGTTATAGATGGATATGTCTGCCTTTAATTTCGAATCTTAATCTACTCGTATTTTGCCAGACAAACAAAAAAACAAAAGAACTAAAAACTTGTGTGATTGCTAACAAAACCTTATTGCATTCGAGTTTCGGTTCTCGTTGATTTTTTTAATCTTAAAAATAGATCTTTCTTGTTGTTCAAAAACTTTGATTTTTTTCTTCCATTTCAAAGAACACAAAAAATCTTTATTCATATCATTAAAAAAAGTTAAAGAAATATTCAACTTCAAGACTGAGGTTTCCAGTGTTTTGCTTTCAGTTCAACCTAAGTTTTTTTTTTTTTGTTGTTGATTTTATAATTGAATAAAATCAAATACAGTATAATAACATTGAATAGAATATAGATCTAACAATAATTACCGAAACCTTCATCTATGGTTCTCCACTAGAGATGTACCGGACAGTGTCTGACGAGAGCCAAATTTTTACAATCCGAGTCAGACTCTGGTGCGGAAACAAACTTTTCGGACCTAAGCTCGGCGACACTCGATTATAGGCTTAGTAAATCTAATACCTATCTAAAAATTCGGACACTCTTTATTTAGGTTAGTACATGAATGGACTTTGAGCAATGGTAGTTTCAAGACAAAATACAAAAAATATAATGTTTCTAAAAATATAGATTCTACAAGTTTCTTCATAAAATATATATATATTAAAAACTCAATAGCTTATCGAAATTCTTTTAGAGTTTTTAATGTCAGATTTTTTCGTTAATTAAACCCGATAAAAATCTTTTAAAACACAAACAGTATTTGAAAGTAGAATCTTTTGATCCATTAACTTATCGGATAAGAATACGCTGAAAGAATTCATTGCATACCATAAGAGTGGAACATTAAAATGTATTACATTCTATGTAGCATTCCCGTTGATATTTAATTTGTTACTTTGTATTTTTTTTTGTATACATCAGAGCAAGATCTTATTAATGAAAAAACTTTCTTTTTTTTTTTTTTACAATGCCCTCGAATGAAAAATCATATTTGAAGATTTCAGCAATTATTTGTGCATCGCAAGTTAACACATAGAAAAAAAAGAATTCATACATATTTTGCACCAATTAAAAAATCATCAAAAATCTTATTTCTAATTCGAATTTTATTCAAACAGAGCTAAAATACAAGTAACAGTTTTTTACAATTGTTTTTATTTTAAAGTGATTAGTGAAAAGCATCCCATATGTTTTTAACAAAGTTTTCCTGACCCTTTTTTTTCCACACCCTAAACATTAAAACAAAAAAATGACTCTCTTATAAATTATTTTACACATTTAGTCATATTATATTGATGCTTTCATGATTTTAAAGAACAACAGTAACACTCATGTGACAAATAATAAGAACAAGGAAAAAAAAAGAAAAGAAAATGTCAATAAGTGAAACAAATGAAATATTGGAATAAGTGCTTTTATGTTTCTGTACACCAACGATCATCTTATCAGACTAATACACACACACACAAGCACACGCACACACAGCGGCAGGCGAGAAGGTATCACCGAAAAAAAGAAGAGAAAAACCGGCGGCATATAAAAAGAGAGAGAGAGAGAAAAAAAAAGAAAAGAAGTTCTTCCATAGTTGTATCATTTTGATGGTAATGCTTTAGCACATAAATCTTCATAAGCAACAGCTTCTCGCATTTGTAATGCTTTATTACGTAATTCAGCTAAATATTGTTGTTGATTATCAATAAGACTAATTAATTGTTTAGCATATTCATCACGATCATAATTCATATTTGTTGATAAATCAAGTAAACTTTGATGATTAGCAACAATTTGTGGTAAATCATCAATTAATTCATTATGTGATTCTAATGTTAAATCTTCAATTTCTTGTGAACGTGCAATAGCTTCTTCAAATTTACGTGTTGTTTCAGATTTTTGTTTATGTCCTACAGGTCGTTTTAAATTTGTTGGTTGTTGTACTTTAGGTATATTTGATTGTTGTTGTTGTTGTTGTCCAGCATAACGTGATGTTGGCATTGCTTGATTTATATTAATATTATTATTATTATTATTATTTATGCCAACTAAATCATCAACATAGTCATCATCATCGATTTCATCTTCTTCATCAAGTGGTTGACCTAAAAGCATATCATCATGTGTACCAAGAATTTGTCCTGGATGATTATTACCACCACCACGTTGTTTAAGTTCATCAACATTTAATTCTTTAACACGATCAGCATAACGTAATGTATTTAATGTATGTTCAACATCACTATTACCTGGTGATACCATAGCTATCATACATACTTTAGATTTTTCACCTATAAATGAATCACGTAAAACTTTTGTTAATGTTGAACCACGAAATGGTATATGTTCAGCATTACGTCCTAATGAACGTATACATTCTTTTAATGTTAATAATGATTTATTTATTTGTGCACCTTCCATTAATGTTGTTTTATCATTTGTTTGTGTATCTTTACCACGTTCACTACCAGCTAAATCAATTAATGAAATTTTTCCATATTCTTTTATCATATTTTTTTTCTTTAATGTTATTTGAAAAACAGCATGTGATCTTGATGAATTTTCATTAGCCGATGTTGTACCAGATGTACGTACACTCATACCACGTCGTATTAATGTCATAACATCTTCAACACTTTCCACTTGTTCTTCTTTTTTACCAACAACTTGTACTAAATTTTTATGATCTTCTAATACACGTAAACGTTTTTTTTCATTAAATAAATCAAATACTTTTGTACAATAAATTTCAAAAAACGTACAATAAACATCAAATTGACCTTTATTAGGAGGTTTATTTAAATGACGAAATATATCATTAGCTGTTAATGCATAGATTCCTTTGGAAAAATCGACATCACGTTGACTTAAATCACCACCCATTGTATATGTTTTACCTAAATAAATTAAATAAATAAATTATTTTCAATTTATTATTATTATTATTATTTTAAACATACCAGAACCAGTTTGTCCATATGCAAATACCATAGGATTATTTCCTTGAAATAATGATTGTACTAATGGTTGAGCAGTAAAATGATAAACAAGTTCATTATTACATGTTTCATGAAAACCATAATCAAAACGAAATTTTTGATTATCAATATATTTTGTTAAATCAACTTTAACTTTAGGTAAATGAACAATAACAACTTCTTTATTTGGTATTGTTAATACATCAATATCTTTTTTATTTAATTCTTTTTTTGTTATTGGTCTTTTACGTACACAAACGCATATTTTTAAATCTTTTTGTTGTTCATTCATTGTTAATAATTTTGTATCGAGTTGTTGTCGATATTCACTAACCATAGCTTGAAATTCCCATGCTGGTATTGATTGATCAACTTCTGATAATTTTTGTCGACGTTCATCTTGTCTAGCACGTCGTTGTTCACGATTAGCTGCTATACGTTCAATTTCTTTAACAACTTTTGATTTATTTGAATCTAATGGTGTTGGTTGTATAGATGATATTTGTTGTTTTTGTGGTGATATATCATTATTAACTTGTACAGCTGAATTTGATATAACTGCAGGACGAGCAACAGCAGCAGCAGCAGCAGCAGCTGGAAGTTGTGGTTGTTTACGTACAGTTTCAATATCATTATTTTGTTGTTTTGTACGACGATTTGGTTGTGAAACAGTACCACCATTTGTATAATAATCGCTATTATTATTTGTATCATGTTCAATAGCACCATTATTATGATGATGAGATGATGATGAATTAGTAACTGATGTAAAAAGATTTGGATTAAGTTGTACAATTGCATCTAAATCAACTTCTTTTCCTTTGCCTTCATTTTTTTCTTGCCATTCAACAGTAACACTTTTTGTTTCAAGATTTATTTGTGTTATAACAGCTTGATGTATACGACCATTCGATCGTTGTATATCAACAGTTAAACCTGTATGAAGACAAGCAAGTAATTGTTGTTGTTGTTGTTGATTGGAATTCATTAGAAGATTTCTTTTTTTTTTTGTATTAAAACATGAAAATTATATATTTTGTTTTTTTTTCTTGTTTAATCAGATCTATAATATGAGAAAAGAAAAAAGAAAAGTTTTGTTTAAAAAAAAAAGAAATTTTAACATGCACACTTTTATTTTGTATATTTTAAGTGTAATATTTTTTTCTTTTTTCTTTTTCTTTCTCTATGACTTCAACTCTACCATTATCTCTGTCGTTCCTTTACATTCAATGGCAATGAGAGAACGCGAGTATCAACTTGTATAGACAAACGAATTGTTGAGATTTCTCCATTAAGGAGGCGTTACTAAGCAATGATTTATAATGTCAAAAACAAGGAGACGACGATACAACGAGAACGCGATGAGAGAAAAAGAATGAAAAAGAACGAATGAAAAGAAAAAAAAAAAAAAATATCGACCTATTCATCCAAATGGTGACAAAAAAAAGAAAGGAAATAATGAATAAGTGTCGATTAATGTTTTTTGAAAATACAATACAAATGCAAATTATAATCCGATTAGTATAAATTTATTTTTTTTTGTTTCTATAACTTCATATGTATTCAAGAAAATTTTTTAAACTTATATTTTTATGTCTAATGTCAAACAATGTTTTTACATCACATATTATAACAAACAAAAGTTCGATATTCTCGTTATTTTTAATATAAAATTCAATATTTCAAAGTTTGTTTAATAATATTCTTGTATAAACGATAGATATCATCGAAATCGCATAACAAAAATAACCCTATAGCTAAAGATAATAATTTCTACAAATATGATTTTGTTTCAGAAATAATTTAACTATAATTACAATTTAAAAAAAAATTTAACCAACGATACTTTCGACTAGAAAAATATTTTCTTTTTCAATGGATATTTCATCAAATAACATTAATTATAATATTCCCTAATCTGTAACATAGTTACCATATGATATATATGACTGCATAGAATAATAAAATAGGACGTCTATGCATTCAGCTTCATATTTACGGAGTAGTAGTATTATCCGAGGACGAAAATTCGGCGTTTCACCATTTACTATCGTATTTCGCTGTATTACGACCATATATGGCGAGATATTAAGTAAAACAGGTTGTAAATGATGATATTTCGCGTTATTATCTACGAAGAAATACGATCGTAATACTGAGTCATGCATAACAACCATTGACAATTGTTTATGAGTGTGTTTGTTTGACCTGAAATACCTTTAGAAGTGTTGATCATTGTTATTAGTTTATTGAAAGATTTGATTGATTGTTTAATCCTGTATATAGAAGAATGTGGTATAGTTAGAGAGTATAAGTCTGAACTATGATTATGATAAAGTAAAATCACATTATTTGAATAAGACAATAGTGACTAATTGGGAAGTTTTTAAGCATGATGTTTGTTCACTTTTGACGTATTTCCGATGAGTCAAAAGTTATGAATTTGTACTTTTTTTTTAACATAGGCTTAGAAATTTTGTTCGAGAGTAGTGAAATAATCTTTGAAAAGGTCAAAAAAATTAGTTTGAAAGGAAATTTTTTTTGACCTTTTCATCATTGCAATTCCAAACTAAAATTTGAAATATTTATATATTAGGTTGTAGATCAGAAGCTACTCTAGAAAATGCATATTTTTATGTCTTTCGACAAGACATCTCAATTCTCGTTTTTGTTCTAAATATTCATTTTTTAAAAAAATGCTTGTAGCCTCACTTGAATAAAAGCTACAGCTTACGAAGGAAATACTCGTGATGCTTAGCTACTTTTTGATACATTGATACCTCATTCAATAGAGTATAAATTTCAGCCCTCGAATTTCCTTTATGATTAAGTTAGACGATTTTCTTTATTTAAGAAAAAATCACTTATAATATCTTCAGTGAGATCCCTGTTTCAATTAATAATTATTTCTTCGCATTCTTTTTAACGTGTTTCCTTGTCACTATCTTGTTCTGGTTACTAAAGATTAATCATCAGAAGAAAGATAATTAGTTTATTGAAAATAGAAAAGAGTAAAAAAGACAATAGTGACACAAACTTCTCGTCTGTCTTTGATTTTTTATCATTCTTATGTTAGTCAAGACAAAAATAGTTCTGCTTTTAATAAACTAGTTATCCTTCTTCTGGTGTTGAGTCTTTAGTAACTATGATAAGATGATGATGAGCAAACATTTTAAAAGAATAGAAAGAATTATTCATTGACAAAGAGATCTCAAAGAAGGTATTCCAAGTGGTTTTTTTCGTAGGTAAAGAAAATTGTCTAACTTAGTGATATATATACACAACATAGGTTTTATTCCAAACATGAAGAAGATACAAAATAATGAGTATGATAAAAAGCCGAGATGTTTTTAGTTTCAAGTTTTTTTATTTAAGATATATTAATATTTTATACAAAGAATTTTTTCATTTATTGTATTCAACCATTATTTGAAATTTAAAATAAAATTTTAAGACCAATACTAAAGAACAATAGTAAATATAACGGGTAAGCCATAAATAACTGACCTCTTTGTATTTTTAAGCTTTCTCCTCTTCTATTATTCCTGTTATCAAAATATCTTTTTTTTATCAAAAGATGCCACTTGAAATTCTCTACAAAGATATGTGCGATTGGTCTTAAAAGTCACTTAAAATATATTTCATAAAAGATGAAACGTAAAGGCATGCAAACAACTACAAAAAATAAATAGGAAAATGGTGATGGTCCAGCAAAAATTTATGCCGTTAGGTGAAGTAGTTTTATTAACAACAATTGAATCATAGATTCGAATGATCAACAAAACCGGATCTATCAATTTATCGCATTCTCCCAGTCTTCCGTGCAGAGTTGGAACGAAAGCCAATATTTCAAAGCTTAAACATCGTCTAGCTCAGAAGAAACGAGTCAGGGACGCCAAATCGAAATTTCAAAAACCAATAGAAAAGCCACGAGATTTTTATTGAGAAGAAAAACCTGTCTCACAGTCCTTCTTATAGTAAACTGAAATTTTCGTTCATAAAAGTGCTTACTTACTCTTTGTTGCCAAGTTAGTAATAGCAAAATCTTTCTCTAACGATGGAGTTATTTGTGTTGTAAGTTAATAAGACTAGACATATTCGGGTCAAATTAGAGATCTCATCTCCAAACTAATAATTCCAAAGCATGAGCTTTTGTTAGCGTATCGTGAATGGAGATATTCAAATTTTAAGGTATTTACAGTCTATGTAAGATGCTCATAATTCAAAATTTCACTACAATTTATTATTTTTTTTCCAATTTGAAACACATCTTTTCTACTGAAACTCCATCAGCTCTATTCAATCCTTAGAAAAAACAATAATAAAGTGTAGTGAAATTTTGAATTATGAGCATCTTACATAGACTGTAAATACCTTAAAACTCAAATATCTCTGTCTCCGAGCACGACAACAACAGCTCATATTTTGGATTTATTAGTTTGTCAATGAGATCTTTGATTTGACCCGAATATATCTTATCTGATTAACTCTTCCACAGTTTTTGTGAATCCGACGAGACCCACAACAGCCTTACCAGTAAGAAACTAAAATGTAGATCTGCATAGACCCTTTAACACCTTTGGTGTTATACGGATGTTTTTTTATTCATATTACATCTGCACTCTATTGTCTTGAGAGTTTATTAACCTACAATTCATGAACCCCAACACTGACAATAGTGAATCGTGTGTTTTTTATCTTTGTCTGATGGGTTTTGTTATATTTTGGTCGAGATATTTCTGCCATCGACTTTGGCCATGGTCACGACAATTATACTCGAGTTTTTTCCATTGAAAACAACTGACCTGAAAACTTCAAAAGTTGTTCAACCACAGAACTTTTAATATAAGTGGTCATACTATAGTCATATACATTGTTCATTCGATAACTTTTTAAAGCTGTAATTTTATCATAATCCCTTCTCAAAAACTTTTTAAAAATGCAACCATTCTCATACACCACAATCATACACTAAATTCTCTTAAGTCATTTACATGTGTGTTCCACTGGATCCACAAAATACCGTTTGTGTAATAAAATGAGAATACCGTTCGAGGGTTAAGAACAAATGATCTGATTATTAACAAACATTGTTTCATCGAATTCAATTGAA
>CAJNOL010003309.1:0-24104 GCA_905250125.1 Rotaria sordida
ATGTATAAAAAAACCTAAAATTTATTTCAAAAAACAAAAAAAAATTTAAAGAAGAAGAATATATGAATATTTTACTTTTTGGTGTAGCACTTGCTGTTGATGAAAATTCTTTATTAATTGAAATATTATTCGAAAAATCTTCTTTTAAAAAACTATTTAATAAATTTAATCGATTTGAAAAAATATCTTCTATTGATTTATTTAATAAATTCCAATTATCAATTTTTTTACAATGATTAATTAATTCTTGAAGATTATTTTCTGTTAACTTATTTATTTCCATTTTTTCTTCATATTCTTTTATAATATTTTCATCAACACATAATGGTACATGTTCTAAACTAAGTCGAATAGCTTCAGCAGCTACTTCATTTCGATCATTTAAAATTGTTTTATCATATTTAAATAATGAACTTGATTGACAATAGATATTTGAACATTGATTATTTCCTATTGATTAAAACAAAAAAAGAGAATCTTAATGAAAATTGAAGTAAATTAAATCTTTTTTTTTATATACCACAGCCATGAATTAATTGATGAAAATAACGATGAATAATTTTTCCTGTTAGATAAAGGTAAAGAATTTATGAAAGAAAAACAAAAGCATTAGTTTTCAAAGTTATACCGGCTGACATTGAATTTATTTGAATATGTATATTGATTCTAATGTCTTTTTTTTTTTGCTTTCTAGAAGAATATGAATTTTTTATTTGTTTTATTTTTGGAAAAATATTCTATCAAATAGTTATTTGACATTAAATCTCAATTATTATTTTTTTTCAAGTATTTTCTCAAATTTATACTATAGAGATATTTTAACTATTTGTTTGCCACTATTTTACCACAGCTACGTGGTATATATACCAATAGAACGTTGATGAAACTAGAAAGAGAAAAATGTTGAGGAAAAATTCTACAGAGGGCGTTTGTACACTTATTATTATGTTGGAAAAAAAAGCGGGAATAGATATTTTAATTAATCATTGAACAATGAGTATATCTAAAAGTGTAAGTAATATAATTAATTTATCTTTTTAATATATTACATAGAATATTTATAGAAACCAGTTCGTCAATTTAATATTGATGACGATCAAAATGCAATGACTGATTTTGTTACCGAATTTACTAGTAGGTTGAGAAATGTAATTAATACATCTGAAAGAGCATATGAATTTAAATTTATTGTAATTTGTTTTTTTTTTACAAAGCAATAGATTGTAGTGATGAGAATTTCTGTATATTTTGATTAGAATTTCTCTTGATCTTTCGTTTGATATTAATATTCAAATCAAAAGTATTTTCTAGCATATGAAGCATTTCTCGATAGTCAAATATCAGAAATTGATCAAAATTATTTACAAGTAAGATTTTTGTTTTTAATAAACAACTATAACAAAAGTTAATTGTTCTGTATTATTATTATTATTTTTTTTGTTTCAATGTTAAGGATAGTGATATAGCACGTGAATTTGTTGAATTAGGTTATCGAGGTATTGGTCATGCTATATCTCGAAAAGATTTTCAAGAACGTAAAAATCGTGCTGAATTTATTCTTCAATCTCGTCGACAAGGTCCAATACGTATAATAAGTGATTCATTAACTATTATTGAACCATTTGCTAAAGAACTTGCTTTACGTGAAGAAGCTAATCGAACAACACGTTTATTAACAATTATATTTATACGTAATCGAAATAATATTGGTCATGAAATATCAGCATATATTGATTATGCATATCGATTAAAATTTGAAGATTTTACACAATTTTTTATTGGACAAAATAAACTTATACCATTAACAACAGATTTAAGTTTTTATAATTGGGATACACATATGTGTACATCAAATGATACAAATAATTTTCATTTATTATCCGATGTTAATGGAATACAATTTCGATGTGAACATGATAGAAAAATTGTTTATGTTGATCCAGAATCAAAACATTATGGAGATGGAACAACACGAACAAGTATAAATGCAATTGGATATTTACAAATTATTCTCTATGTAAATGTTAAATTCTTTTTTTTTTTGTTTTTGAAAACAAATAATGATATATACACATTAATTCTTTGGAGATTAATTTCATATATATTTGACTAAGAAAAGAAATCTTTCGATAACCTAAAAATAATATAAATTTTATTCTAAATTATATGTTAACACATATAGACACTATGAAATAGTGTCGGTATAGTATACATATATTTAGTTCATGTGTAGTTCATCATTATTCATTGCATATTTGTTTTATAAAGACAATACCAGAAAGAAATTTAAATTTGTAGATTATCGTTTACAACTTATTTGTAAAATCTTAAAAACTTAGTGTGCTCTAAAATCTATAATAGATCGTCCTACATTTAGCGAACCACTTTCCATCTCGTGTATCTTAAACAGCAAATAGAAAAACCTACTCAGAAAATTTGTGTTGTATGCGCACAGATATTAGTCGAAAATCTAGAAAAAGGACTAATTCATGTTATATATGTCAAGATTGTAATGTAGATCTTTGTGTTGTTAATTGTTTCAAGGAATTTCATACT
Organism: Rotaria sordida; assembly: GCA_905250125.1. Classification (NCBI taxonomy): domain Eukaryota; kingdom Metazoa; phylum Rotifera; class Eurotatoria; order Philodinida; family Philodinidae; genus Rotaria; species Rotaria sordida. Next base: position 2,557 of record CAJNOL010003309.1, read on the forward strand.
TTATTATATTTTTAGCTTTTTTCCATTAACTTTTCTTTTCATATGTTATTGAATTGTTGTTTGTTATACTTTTTCAATGTATGTTTTGTTTCTTTCATTTCAATATAAACATTGTACATCTTTTGCGTTAAGTCTGGATGAAAAAAATTATGATTAACAATTTTCAACTACAGTCCTGAATAAAAGTAGCTGCTACCTATGAAATGCTATTATTTTGATCGGTTCATATGTTATGATTCAAACATATACAGCGAAAATATTTACTCAGAAAGTTTTTGTTTGTCATTTTGCTATTCCATAAGCTACCCTGAGATAGTAAGTCCTTGTCGTAGTGCTAACTCGACTTGATTCAGTGCTGCAGCTCTAAAACTTTCTGAAGTAACTCATCGTCTCAGAGAAAAGATTCACCTCAATAAAAAAAAAAACAGTATTTACTTTCCAACAGATATTCTTAATGAGAAAACACTATCTCAGTTATTTTAATGTAATTTCTAACAAAATTCGAACTAAAATTAGCTATTGCATTAGCGATTCGAATGAGAGGTTGAACAAAAATTTTTTTACTAACACGATTCAGATAAGATAATCACAAGAAAAAGATTATGCGTGAAGTAATGATCCATTACCTGTGAACGAATGCAGGGTGTATTGTCACATGTATGTATCGAAAATATCAACTTAATATCATAAAGAATAGTAGTACTTCATTAGGAACAGCTACTTCTATTCAAGATTATATAATTGATTTTGTAAATGACGATCCAACTTATTTTCTTTTTCTATTTCAGGATCATTATTTACGTCGAAAGAAATTTTAAAACAAAAACTACTGAATAATCATTTTTGTTTTGTTCACATTTTAACTATGTGATCGGATGGTTATATATTTTCTTTTTTTATGTCTGATTTTTAAACAACCGGTTGACTCACACAGTAATTATACAAAAAAAAAAGAAAACATAAGAGTACACACACATACACATTACTAGCAAAAAAAACAAGAGCAAATACAATTGATGACATGTATTAAACAACAACAACAAAAAAACAAAATGAAATCAATCAAATATGATACGTTTTTCAAAACATGTTATGTCTGTATACATATAAATTGAATAGTTTCATATACAACATATAAAGAAAAAGAAAAAACAAAGAACAAAATGAATAAATATTATTATTTTTTTTGTTTGCTTTCAGCACGATATGCATCAAGTTCAGCATCAAGATCTTCAGCTGTAACTTCTTCTTTTTTTCCACTAGAACCATTTTGTTGTTGTCTACCACCACGTGTTCGATTACCTCGAATATTATTTTGTTGATTAGTATTACGAAAACCAGATCGTTGAGGTCTATTATTACCAACATTACCTAATGAAAAACGATTTAATTGTTGTTTAGATCCATCATCGATATTGCCGACGAGTCTAATGTCCATTGGACGACCTAAACATAAAAACAATATTCTATTATTAAATTTCTCTTTTTTTTTGTTTTCAATAATATATACCATCAAGATTAAGAGTATTATATTTTTGTTGAGCAGTAATAGCATCAGCACGACGTTCATATATAACTTCAGCTGTACCTAATGATCGACCAGTTTCATCAAAATGTACACGAGCTACACGTACAGCTCCTATATCTTCAAATAATTCCTAAAAAAAAAAAAAAAAACAAAAACAATAAAGAAAAATATTTTTAACACAAAAAAACAAAATTCTTACTATAATATCATTTGTAGTTACACCAAAATCAAGATTTGAAATAAGTAATTTTGTTGTACTATTCACACCAGTATTTCGTTGTATTTCTCGATTTCGATTTGTATTATCATCATAAAGATCATGTTTCCAACGACCTGTTGCTGATGGATTAGATATTCGAGGCTAAAATAAAAATGAACAAAATAAATCAAAATAAAAAAACAAACTTACCAGCGCACCACCACCACGAGTTCGAAATCCATTAGCACTTCCTCGACCAGTACGTACTCGAAATCCTCGATTTCCACCACCACCACGACCACCACCACCACGTCGATTTGTTGTACGATCTAATCGAATGATATCGTCAAGTCCAAGACCAAGTTTGTCCGAATTGGCCATTTCAATATGTATATATTGTTATTTGTATTAAATACAATAATAAAATGGCGTTAATCTAAAAACTTCATGCGTTTTTTTTTTCGTATGGTACATTTCGCTGTTGATATAAATTTATTTTCAACTGGATTAAAATAACAAATTTAATAAGAACAATCCAGATGTATTTGTTTTCTTTTTTTTTTGCCTGTGAACAAGATAGACTCCGTCTGAACATACACATTCGGCATATTCGTCGAACGAATAAGCGAATTATATACACAATACAATATACTATTCATCTTCTTGATATTTTCTTTTATTATTTTTCATTTCCTAAATTATCATACTTGTCATACAAATGAGAACAACTCGAGATGTTAATTATAAACAAAAGTAAAGAAATCATAATGCCAAAAGAGAAGAAAAAAATAAATATTGATACGTCATTTGGCGTCTATAAAAAAAACAACAACGAAATAATGTATAATCTATATAGATGATATTTCACTAACCATATTGAATATGGATGTAGATTGACCTTTATTGTTTTATTTTTAACGAATAGGAATCGATTTAAAAATAAAAAAAACTATGAGAAATCGATTTCAAAATATTTTTATTATGAAAAAAAAAATATTTTAAATATAAAATACTGAAATTTAAAAAAATAAAAATAACATTTTTTTTTCTGATTGGTTGATAAGAAACGTCATGTAGGGTGAGCAAGCAAGGAGTTATCGGTGAAGGTCTTGTGGATACACATACACTCATCTTCGACTCCTCGAATACATTTTGACCACTCGGTACTTATCGAAGCTCTGAGTGTTCTAAGAGAGGACACCTATCGGAAGAATAATATCGACTCCGCAGATATGTTTCAATCACTTGAGGAAAAGAAACACATTGGAAGGATATTTTTCAGTGTTTCAGTAGGGATAAACCTATCATAGTAGACTACTTGGCGAAAAATATTATAAAGTAGAAAATAAGAGTTGAAAACATCTTTCTATTACATAAGCTCAACCTTGAATCTTCAAAAAAAGTCGCTCTGTAGAGAAACACAGTTTGTTACTAGACGCGAACATGTTGGTTCAATCAAAACAATGTATAACACTTGATTTATGGATACAGATAATATTAAAAGATATGATATATATTCGTTATATGAAGCACTATAAAAAAGTAGAATTATTTTATTTAATTTTAATTTAATAAATTGATAAATGAAAATCTTTTAAATATATTTTTCAATTCTGAATTGTTTTTAAATTAATTTATGCGTAAATCAAATTGAAACTAAATATAAATTGACATCCCTAGTTCAGTGTCTGTAGTTCTATTTTCATTATACCACTAGACTAGTATGAAAAGAACAAACTGACCTTTTCTTTTCTGGTTCTCATGATAATGACTGAAATATGAATATATATTCTGACAAAACACAATCCATTTAATGAGAATTTCAACATACATTTTCAAAAATTCTAGTATCATCGCTTGTACAGCATTCTATAAACATATCTAAAGTAACAACATACATCGAAACGAAAACTACGGGTAATGGAACACCTGGTATATTCTTTTGATTGCAAAGACGACCAAGTCAAGTAGTTCTCTCATTAACAATTTGCACAGATATAATGTATCCAACAGTTACGAGCACCTTTGTCGTCATCGACGATGAAGGAGGCAGTATTGATAAAAGCATCAGATTGTATATATAAAAATCACCGTGTCCAAGTGTTTGTTCATCACCTTCTTCGTATGATTCATTGTCATCAAAATCCCAAGTAGAGTAAAAGTCATAAGTAATCGAAACTTCAGTTTTTGAAAGTTCTTCAGTTGATTTTCTATTGTAAAAACGACCATCTGGATATAGACACAAGAATCTATTCAAAAAGAAAATTAGTATAACAACTGTATGAAGACAAAACAAACAATTGATCGCTTAAAATGTTACTCTTTCTTTTTCAATATTCTTCCATCATCTTTCATCGAGAATAGTTCTCCTCAAATTACCGTTTCGTAAGAAAAGCTTTTCCGTATTATTTAAATCGTCTGAACAATGAAAATAGAATGATCATAGAGTTAAATATAATAAAACAATTCCTTTGTCTTCCTCGTTTTTTCAATCGTGCCCACTTATGGCACTTACTGTATATCTAATTACTCATGGTATGATTTCAATTGTATCATACTGAAATCAGTATAATCAAATAATTTATGTTTTTTTTTTTCGAATGAGATTATATACGAGTGTATACCATGCAATCACTGTTATTTAACGCCCTCTTTCTAATTTATAGAGGCTGTATGCTCCCTTTTAATGTAATGGTGATGTCAAAGTGTATGTAAATTATCTCAACCGGTGTTATCTTACGTTTTATGTTATTACTCAAAAGTGGCCTACATACATTATGTTTCATTAATATTATTACAGTCATTTGTTTTTTTTTTTCATATAAATATTTGTTGTTTTTGTATGAATCATGTCATTTTTTGTTTGTAAATAGATTGTTTCTTGATAAAAGATTCAAATAAGTTGAAAAATAAAGTAATAATGAATTTAAATTCTTATTGAAAAGAGAAACATTACTAGATCTTGAATTAATTCTTATATATATCTTAAAATTAATAAATTTCATCAAATTTTAAAATCATTTAGAAACAAATGAATCATATTTTTTGATGAATCAAATTATTTTATTTTTAAATTTAAATAAATTTTTATTTCTATATCAATCATTTTTGTAATAATTATTAATATTAAATAAGAAATCTATCAAATAATATATATATAAATCCACGACATAGAAAATTTTATTCATCTTTTTATATTTCATACATTAACAGATGTTTTTCAGTATTTGATATAAATAAATTTTCAATCTATATAGGTCATCAATTGAATTTCGTTTTATTCTGTATATATAAAATATATAATACAAATATTTAAAGCAATGATTTCTTGGATTGTTATTGTTTGTTTTAATTAAAACAAAAAAATTATTTCTGAATTAGACTTAGTGATGAAATATCGGCTAAAGGATGTCAAACTTATCTAATATGTTGTAATGATATAATCATTGATGATTGTTTTATATTTACTGATATATCAAAATCGAATAGTATAGAGAAGATACTTATACCATTATCCTCATATGAATTTGTTTTATATGAAACTAATATAATGAGTTGTTGTTTTTTTTTTTTGATCAAAGAATTAAGATAAAATATCGTGTTTGATTTTAGTTTTAGATTATTTAAGTTAATAATGAATTTTACTGATTATTTAATATATGTCAAATCTCAGCTGGTAGGACATAAAATTATATATTTATCTATATAGTTTGATGAAGAATTTTCATGTATAACATGTCGATATAGGATGAAAAGAAGTTTTGATTGATTATTATTTAAAAATAAACTCTTAGAATTATTTTTGTTTTTTTTGTAAATATAAGAACAATTTGGTAAAATTTCGTCTCATTCGTATTGTTTTGGGTAATGAAGCTTGTGATCTTGATTCGGCTATAAGTGCATGTGTCTATGCATATTTTCTTCATAGCGTATGTTATTGAAGTCAAAAAAAATCGGTTTTATTTTTTTATTATTTTTTATTTTCATACAATCTTAGACATGTCAATCAAAAGATGAAATTCTTCATGTACCTATATTAAATACACAACCATCAGTATTTCGTTTGCGTAATGAAATACATTGGTTATTAAAAGAAAATCATTCGAATATGATTTTTATTGATGATATTGACTTAAATTATTTATATGATAAAAATAAACTTGAAATAATTCTTGTTGATCATCATTGTTTATATTCAAAATTCAATAAAATTGTAACACAAATAATCGATCATCATCCTCTAAAAGAAAATTCAATTGCGTTACAAGAGTATAACCAATATATATTTTTCTTGAGTTTTTTATTTTTTTTTTAATTTTAATTTTCTATAGTTCATCAAAAATAAAAATTGAACTTGTCGGGTCATGTTGTACATTAATAGCTGAAGAAATTCTTACATCGAATACAAATTTTCAAATGACAAATGAAATTGCTTATTTGCTAACTGGTAAGCAAATAGAAAACGAAAAAAGAAAAAGAAAAAAGAGAAAGAAGATAAAAATATGATAAAAAAATAATATTATCATTGATTCATTCAAGGGCCTATTCTATTCGACACATTCAATTTTTCACCAAGTGCTGGTAGAACAACCGAAAAAGATAAGCAAATATACGAACAACTTTTAACTTACCGAACTTTACCAGTTGACGATTCAACATTATTTAAAGACTTAAAACAGTGTGCTTCTACTACTACAGGTTATTAATTGAATTTTTTTTATTATTTTGTTTTCTGTCTTATGAAATTCAACCATTCATTTATTGATTATTAGGAATGTCTGTTCAAGATTTATTACAAAAAGATGTTAAACAAGTCAGTGGACCTAATATTCGTCTTGTTATTTCTAGTCTACCATCAGAATATACAGTCGAAGTAAAAAAAAAAAACAACAATATTGAATTTTATTTCTTATGTTTGTTTTTTGATAGAAATTAATTGGACAATTAAAAACAATGAAAGATATAGATGAATTTTTATCTAATAATGATAATGCTGATGGTGTAATTATGCTTTCACTTGAAACAACTAATGATGAAACAAAACGTCAATTAGGATTTTATATTAAGAAATATGAACATATGCTTCCAATAAATGAATATATACAACGTGGTGAACATAATCTTAATTTACGTGAACGTGGTATACCAATAAATCAAGCACGCATCAAATTATTTGAACAAAGAAATGTTCAAGCATCTCGAAAACAAATTTTACCATTAATTGAAAATTTTGCAAAAGATTTTGCACCACAAAATTCATCCTAAAACAATTTATTTCTTTTCTTTTTTACTATTCTATTTAAGACAATATTTCAATTTTTTTCTTTATTTTCTTCATTATTATCATCTTCGATTGGATTGATTTCACCACGTTTAAATTGATCAGCTATTGATTTTGCATATGTTGCATTAAATAAATCACGTGCTAAGAATTGATCTTGTTTGATTTCTGTTACATCATATGAAACATATGGTTTTAACTAAACAAATATTTTCATAAGATAAGAAAAATAAAATAAAATAAAAGCAATTTGTTGTTTTTCAAAAAAAATTTACTTTAAAATCAGTTAAATCAGGTACAACTAATTCAGGTTCCATTTCTTCAATATAAACAAATTTACCAGTTTGATGATCATAATAACCAGGCATTTGTACACCACGATCTACAATTTTAAATATTCAAAGATGATAAATCATTGAAAAGACTTTTTTCATTCTATGAAATGAAAATCAATTTATAATAATGAGAAATGTACATCTAACATTCTTTGCTCAAAAAACATAATTGTTCGAATGTTTGAATTTTGTTTCATACTGTTCAAGTCATTGAATGAATATCGAATACTGTATAGAACTAATAAATTCATATTTCTAGCACTACTCATCTTTGATCAAGTTATGAATCAGTAGGTATTTTTGATATTCACATTTGCTCTTGTGAAATTTTTTAGAATTATTATATGAATTGATTTTTATCTTTTCGAAAAGACTTATCAATATTGAACTAATAATTATGTTATTGGAGATTTTACAATGATAAGTCGATACATTGATCGGTGGTAGTGAGTGAAAGTTGTTGATGACCTTCTTTTTTTAAAATTTTCTTTATTTCTGAAGATTTTGAAATAGAAAATATAGGAGATGATGGTAGAGAACTGAATGATAATTGAAAAATCGAGTGTATATTTTTGTGTTACGGTGTCAGTGACTCATTCGATCAGTTTATCATTTCTAGTTACATATACTTATGAAGAACAAAATCGAAATTCTCTTTTTATACTTTATCGTTTATTTCATAAAATAGTTCTAATTACTATAATTGATCTATCATTCTATAAAATTATTCTCTTTTATTCTTAAGATTCCATCAAATGATAAAATCTATGATTAATTAACTTACGAGCCATATACATAGAATGCCAAAGTTTATGACCACCAGGTTTATGTTCACTAGCCATTTTGGTTGTTAATTGTAATCGACTATCGAATAAGAATTTTGATATTTCAATAAATGATAAAAAAAAAAAAAGGTAAAGTTATAATATTTACCTCCAAACAGGTACTCGATCTCTATGTGGAACTGGATTAGCACTATCATATTTTTGATATGGAAAAAATTGATATGTTGGATGTTTAATACGTCTTCGAAAATGAATGGATGAAAGAGCAAATGTACGTTGAATATTAATAGTATGATTATTATTCAATAAGCTTTTCAATAATAAATCTTTTGATATAAACATTTTAATAATAATAGTCTTTCTTAAAAAAGCAAAAAAAAAAGAACATTTTTTTTTTCCTGTCATCGTTTCTTAATTCAATGATAATAGACAAAGAAAAAGGAAAAATCATTTACAATAAAATAAATATAGAAAAGAAAAAAAAATGTATGCAAAAAAAAAAACACGTTCGCTCTATCTCGGCGATGTAACTGTTGGAGATGATGTAGTTGGTATTGCATTCGATGTTGTCATATCGTCAGGTAATTGACTTGTTATCCATGTTAAACCTTAGATAAAGAAAATAATTTTTTTTACAGACAAAGAATCGACATATGATTTACCCCATTTTAAATTCGTTAACATATATTTTAATGCTTTTGTCCACTCTTCTTGTGAACCAACTTGATAACTAATCAAAATATTACAATGATAATAATATTTAATCTTATGACCGAACCCTATCAGTAAGACGATCTCCCTTCATTTGAAGAGCCACCTATGCCGTTTTGTAGAGCAACACGTTATGCATTAAATGTTGTAAAGGATATTGCTTTCTCAGTAATTTCCTATTTACCATTCAATGCACTACGAGTTGTTTTACAAAACGGTATAGGCGACTTTTTCAATCAAGGATAGTCATCTTATTCAATAGGATTCTTTAAATACCTGACATGAAATTGGTATCCATTACTATCAGTAATAACACCTTTCTTTTTTTCATTCATTTTATACGGTAAACAAAAGCGTTGATTCTTTGATTCGATTGCTAATTTAAACTAGATTTTGAAGAAAACAAAAAAAAAAAGAATCAAATTATTGGTTATAATTAAAAAGAAAATCTTTTTTTTTTATACTTGATTAACACAATCAAGAAATGCAATTAATGCTTTATTAAATCTAAATTTACAAAAAAAAGAATATTACAAAAAAAAAAAAAAGAAACAACTAAACTTACTGATTATCCCAAGTAAGATGTCGTCGACCTGTATAAAGTGGTAATTGTACAAATTTTCCATTTTTACGTTCATTTAAATCTTCTATATAAGAATGACTTCCTAATGGAATAATTTTATATCTATTAATTATAAATAGAAATATTTTAAAATAGATTAATAAATAATTTTTACTTAATAAATTGAAGATCAATTCGTTTAGCTAATGAATTAAGTAATAAAGCAGCTTGACCAAGACCAGCATTAATTTCTGACCATTCAACCTATTTTATTTAAAAATAAAATCAAAGTTGAGAAAAAAAAAAAAAAGTAAATTTTACATTAATGCTTGGTAAACGACCAAGTCGAAAACCATTTATTGTGCCAAAATGTTCTTGATGCCTAGAAAAAAAATAGTAAAACAAAAAAAAAAAAGAAGTATCTTTCTAATAGACCATATATGAAATGCAGCATTAAAAGCATTTGTTTTACTCAATTTTTCATATTGAGCACGAGCATGTTTTGTTTGATTATCAATACTAGAAAAAATAATTCAAATGATTTTTTTTTTTATGAATATATTCTTTTAATCTTTACCTTTTCTGTTCATCTTCAGCTTCGAATAATAAACGTTTTTGTTCATTATAATCACGTAAATATCTTAAAAAAAAAAAAGAAATACAAATTTATAAATAATTAGTGTATATGGAAGAAAATCATCACTGAAAAAAGAACATTAGCGATAATATTGAAATTACAGCTTTTCTATAACTCATTGAGTTAAAATAATTTTCTAATATTGAAAAATTTGAACAAGATAAAGTTTCGAAAAGGCTTTGCACATTATTCAAAAGAATATAAACTGAACCAAAGATATTAAACTTCAGTTCAATTATCACAATAATTGCGGCAAGTCTAAAGTCCGTCAATTCGAATCTGAAAATTATTGGGTTCGATGAGCTTTAGTCGTCTAAGAAATGCTAGTCATCAAATACAAAAAAATCGGAAAAAAGTATCTTCGGATTTCTTCTTGATTCTGTACATAAATTATTTATTTGTTTAGTTTAAATAATGTAGATATTTCACTTATTCATATATATATTTACCTGATTTCTTCTTCTTCTAATGATTGTTCATCTTTTTTTAACTGTTCTGATTCATTTTGTAATCGTTGATTTTCTTGTTCTAATTTTAATAATTCATCTTTTATTCGTTTTTCTTCTTCGTCTAACTGTAATACAAGAAACAAAAAAAAAAAAAGAATCAAATAATTTTACTCAATTTTTTTTAAAATTTACTTCAATTAATTCTTGCTTTAATTTTTCATAATTTTCTGGTTGAACATTTGTTGATGAATTAAGTTGTTCAAGTAATTTTCTACAAATCAAAAAAAAAAAACAAAAAATTTTTTTTTTTCTATTTCTATTTTACTTGTAACTTGTTAATTCATGTGTTGCCATTTGTAAATCAACATCAAGTTTATCTAAAAGTGTATCTGTACACTCCTAATTTCATATATAAAAAGAAAAATAAAGTCAATAAATACAAAATTGATTGTTTTTTTTTTTTCAAAATCTTTCATACTTGACATAGTGGATGATCAAATGTATATTGTTCAGAAAGAAAATCATATAATTTTTCATGTATCTATTATTATTAAAAAAAAAGTTTTTTGTTTCAAGCAAAAAAAAAAAAGAAAAGAATCTTATTACATTAATGTCATTTCGATATTCACGCATAGATTTTTGTTCTAAATCTTTATTTACATCATGTGGAACAAGTGCAAAACCATTTGCACTATCAAGACTACTCTGTGATCTAACAATATAAAAAGAATATTCATCTATTATGTTTTTATCATTATTATCATTATTAAAGAAGAAAAAAAGTGATAAAGATAATGATAAACTTACGTAGTAATTGACCATCCACTGGAAAAAAAAATTAAAGAATTTCATATATTTTTTTTTTAAAGTTATATCAAACATACAATCGTTTTCTACCCAATGTTTTACGAATAACAATAGTACCATCGGACTAAAATATGTATATATATATATATATATAGAAAAAGATTATCCTTAAGATTGTACATACTCCGCCTTGTTGTAATTCATTATAAGATTCATCACATATTGTTGTACTAGATGCTGAAAAAAAAACAAGAAAATACGGAATTTAAATCGAAAAATTTAGATTTATTTATTATTTTTTTTTTGTATGTGTTACCAATTGGTTTAGTCATTTGATCATCGATTGTTTCTAATGATGAATCTTGTTGAAGGAAATTGCCACATACTTGACAAACAAATTGTGGTAAAGGAGATTTTGGAGCACTCATCGTCATTTTATCTAAAACGAACTTATTTTTTATGTTTGAATTTCGAGTTCGATGAATATATATGTAATTTACCTAGGTACCGCGTGCTTGTTTGTCTGTTTCGTCTAACTTATAATATGACTCATTCAAGATTTATGATTGGTTAGTTGAAAAATAATTTATGATAGGATATGAGACCTCTGTATGTCTTATCAGATATTATATAAATGATTTTGATAAAATAAAAATTACATTCATATTTTTATTTTCAAGCTTAAAATTGAATGATATTATGCTTGATCAGTTCAAAACTATACATTTTCAAACATCGATTTAACAAAATTTTTAAATGACTTATAATAAATGATTATTGCTGTGAAATATGTAAATGTTTTCTATCTTAGTTATACAAAAATCACCATTTAATGGTACAGTATGTTAACGACAAAAGATGATAACAGTTAGAGCTGGCCTGTGACAATCAACATTGGAAGGAGAGGGGTGGTGTCGCTATGTTTTCGAGAGAGTGTAAAAATTTTTTTCCCAGAGAACGCAAGGAAGATGTTCGGCTTCGTTGGGAAAAAACAAAACCTTTTCATGATTGGTGAGTTGTCATGCACTCTCACTTCTCATTCAGTTGAGTCAGCCTTGATAAACAACTTTCTTATTCCAACAGCTCATGCATGACAATTGAATTGATCAGAAAATCATACATATAATAAAATAACTACTAACTAAAATTAATGTTCTAATTCTAAATAAGTATAATTAGAATAAATAATAACATAAATACTACTATGATATCATGTGAATATCTATTGAGCAAAATTGTATTTAGATTTCTTTAATAAATAAAAAATCAAATCTATTCTTGAAGATATTATGCAAAATTCAATAAGCAATATTTTATTAAGTTAGAAGACCAATGATGAGAGACTAGTTCAGAACTTTCTTGAATAATAAACTTCTATTTCAGAATAATTCATAACATATTTAAATGCGACTATAAATTAAAAACATAATGACACATTGACATCAATTCAATAATTTTTTTATTGAACATTTCTCTTCAAATTATTTAAATATCTTTATGTAAATTAATATCATATGATCTAAATAATAATAGTTTATCAATTTAAATTTAAAATGTAATCATTGATAATCAATTGCATTTATTTTTCTATTCTTATTTTAATTTTCTTCAAAAAATTGTCATATAAAAAAAGAAAACGTGTCAATATGAAATTGAATAAACTCAACTACATTTGACACCTATTTTAATTTTGTAAAATATAAAAGAGAATAATCAAAATAAAAGGGTAAAGTGACACTTAAATAGATTCTACTCTGTTCTACTATTATAATACTGTTGTGACTGTTTGTTCGTATTTTACCATCTAAAATCGTTCTTTTCGGATGATTCTTTTCATTTTATGAATTTTATCTGTTGTTTGCTGATAAAAATTTTAAAATAACTTTTCATATAAAGAAATTACATGACAATATAATCTTGACGAACATATTCAATCATCTTTTAATAAAAATAACATAAACGGAATCATAAAAAGACAATAACAACAAAAAAAAAAAACTTAATCATAGAGAATAAAAGTCATTGTAAAAAAAAATCTACTTTTAAAATAAAGTTATTTCAACTTTTATTCTTATAAACCATCGGACGTAGGTGCATAACGATATCTTTGTTTTTTTAAATCTATATGTCTGTTTTGTATAGATAAATAATATTGTTGTAGTTCATCAAAATTAATATTTTTTCTTGGATCATTTATAGTTTCCTTTTCTTTGCTATTTATTGATAGACTAGAAAAAACAAAAAACAAAAAAAAAAACTTCAAATAATTCTATCTATTTTTCAGAATTCATATCTTACTTAGCAAGACGTTTATCAATTGATGTAAATTTATCAATAAAATTTGGTACACATTCAAGACGTCTTCTTAATACATGAAATGCATCTGTTTTACCTGGTAATAACATTAATAAACCACATAATGCACGAATTAATGTTTGATTATTTTCTACATCAAGAAGTGCTAAACGAAGATCTAAAAATATGAAATTAACATTTAGCAAAAGAAAAAAAAAAACAAACAAAATTTCGAATATACAGTTCTGGACAAAAGTAGTTGTCCTTCATAAAGTGCTAATATTCTTTATGAAGTTCAGCTTATATTTTGGGTACATACATGCGATAATAAACCCTAATTCTAAGCATCAACTTGTGCTGTATCGATTCATATGTACTGGATCTATGATTCGCACATCATTTATCTTTTTCACAAAAGGCAAATAATGTTTGAATTATAACCCAAGTATATATAAAGGGATCAAGCGCATTTTGACACTTGCGATTAAGATTTATTGTCATATATTAGTTTAATATGATCAAGAATAGTAACAATTCATGGAAGAAGAACTACTTTTGTACAGGATTGTAAAAATTTTTTCTTACATGTAAAAATAGGTGATTCAAGTAGTTGAACAAGTTTATCAATTTCAATTAAAAAATCAACAGTCACTTCAATTTCTGCACTATAAAAAAACAAAACAAACGAATCTATTTAAATATATATATATATATGTTAATAAATAATTTACAATAATTGAACAAGTGTACAAGCATGATCATAATTTTGTGATAAAAAACATAATGCAACTAATGCTACTGGATTATGACACCATGTTTTATAAAGACATACAAATAAATCAGCACTTTCTATTGTTTGTAAATTTTTTAATTTAATTCTTAAATCATGTAATTCTGTTGATGTTAATAATATTGAACTAAGAATTTTAACCATTATTGAAGCAAAATTAGTATCAGATTCATTAGCTAATGTTTCAGATAATGTTTTATATATATCTTCAGGTGAAAGAAGCATACATAATTGTCTAAATAAAAAAGAAAACATAGTCGAAGAATCTATGATACTATTCTCATGTTTTGATAATGATTCAACTATGTTCGAGATTTTAATGATTTGATTGTTTAGATCCGATATAATATTACAATGGTAAGTATTGTAAAGGAATATTTCGAATATATCAACAATTAAGATGATCAATAGGACCAGTGTTTTATCCAGCGCACGGACCAAAGGAGAGGCATCCTTCCAGAGTTTGAGATTTTTGTGAAACATATAGGAATGTGCAGTTTGAATTTACTCGCCATCGACGTCACTGACTCAGTGTTGTTAATGCACACTGACTACACCGGTATCAGTGTTCATTGAAGCATTGGAATATCCCGCTACAACAAGGGTATACTTTGATAGAGTCAGTGTCTCTATGTTGCAGCGAATGCGGATGTCAGCGCTTCAATGAATATCGATGGTCAGTGGCTCCTGTGTTGATGACTCCATGTTCAATATTTACACCAACAATGTATATTCCTAGCTACATACTCTGCATCTGTGATTCCAAAAACAGGTATTCGCTCTCCTGAACTTCTAAATCGCCGCTTTGGAAGAGAATATCTGGATAAAACACTGAATAGAAACTCGATGAAACTCAAACGATTAACCTCTTTTGCGATAGAAAAGCTTCAGTAAAATCCATATGGAGTAAAATATAAAATTTGAAGATGCTACTTTTATTTGAAATGATAAAGTCTAAGCAAAATCTCTAAAACTATCACATATCCAGAAAAATCCCAATGTAAAAGATGATCTCATCTATATGGAAAATGAAGAAACTATCTGTTATGTCACTATGCATTCGTTACATCCTCGACTTCATCAATATTCAATCTCTTTCAAAATGTCAAGATAATAGTTTAAATATATTTCACCACCTGCACAAAGAGAACGGCAATTGTCACTATAGACTTTTAAATAGTGACTGATAATCAGATCGTTCCAAAAAAAAAAAATCTTTTCAATATGTTTTTGAATTCTCGTCTCTATGATAGAGTTTTCTCATTGTACACTTAACCACTCATTAATAATATTATTTCATAATAAAAAAAAAACCATATGAATTAGATTTGAAGACTAAAATGTAAACATATATATATATCACATGAGAATACATGAAAAACGTTAAATATTATCTACAAACCGAATAATAAATGATCCACGAGCTTCTAAAAGTGATCGATCTGTACGAAATAAATCCATAAGTACAATAATAAATTTCGTAAAATAATCATTATAATTTCTATCTGTATTTGTTCGATTTGATGTTGATATTAATGCAAAAACTTGTAAAACCAAAAGTACAGCCTTGAAAAACAAATATATAAACTTGTTTTAGATTGTTTTTCACAAAAGAACGAAAAATTAAACAATGATTAAACGAGCGCGAATCATAAAAGCAGATCAATAGAACATATATTATATGTATATGTCTGATTTTTAAAAAAAACCCAATCCCAGTTGAAAAAAAAAAAACATGAGCATATATGCAGATCAAGGCGTTTTGTTGTTTTTTTTTTAAAATTCTTTTACATTTTCTTACTTCTGTCGTATATTGATGTTGCTGTTTACTACCCTTTTTTCGTAATAATGG
The DNA here is from genome assembly GCA_905250125.1 of Rotaria sordida. Lineage (NCBI taxonomy): Eukaryota > Metazoa > Rotifera > Eurotatoria > Philodinida > Philodinidae > Rotaria > Rotaria sordida. The sequence goes on from CAJNOL010003309.1 coordinate 18,788, forward strand.
TGGTGAATATGCAGTAGTGACTGATGTTGGAGACTGCGTGCAAAGAATGAGAAAATTACAATTTTTTTTTTGTGTTTTAGCTATTATGAAATTATGTAGTTTAAATGTAAATTTTAAAATATGTGTTTGTGTGTATGTGTTTTTATTTTATTTTTTATAATCAAATCATGCGAATCATTGGGATTTATAGATTACCTTGGTAGGATAACTGCTCGTCTGGAAAATAGCTTACTTAGATTATAGAAAAATGAAATACAATGATTTTCTTATATTTACCTCATCAGATGGATCACTTAGTACACGAAATAATGTTGGAAATAAAACATCGATATGTGAAGCCATCTATAAAATAATAAAAAAGAGAAAATATTTAATACTTATTATCATTTATTGGATAATAATATGAAGAAATTTGAATTTCCTAGAAATAGGAATTTATCATATCCTTAGTATCTTTCTATCTATGTGAACTGATTTATGTTCATAATATTAAATTACCTGATCTTGAAGACATTCAAATAGATGATGAACCCAACCTAATGCAATAATACGTGATGGTGAAGCACCCGATTGTATTTGAGTTTTAAGTACTTCAACCATTTTTGTTATAGTCATATCTGGTAAACTATAAAAAAAAAAAAACATAGCGTTCTATTGAATATTAATATTCATTTTCTTCAAAGAAAAAAAATAATTACTTATGAATAGCATTGCTTTCATTGCTTTTTTTAGTACTTTCATTTTTAATTAATTGTCGTAAAATTAAATTGATCTCTTTGGCTGTCTCTCGAATGTGTGTAGATGATGGTTAAGAAAAATATTTTAAAATACAAAAATAAAAAATAAAAAAAAAACAAAATCAACAAAAGTAAAAAGGATATTTTGACGATTATCATCTTCATATGAAAAACATGGAAGTACAGCCGATAATAATCCAGCTGAATGAGGTAAAAGTACTTGATGACATTTTGGCATATTAAGAAATTCTCGTAACCAATGTAATGCTGTATATTGAATTAAATCGTCTGAAAAATAATAAAACAATCATTATCAAAATCTAGATTATTAGTAAAAAAGCTCTTTTTTTTATTGTTGTTGTTGTTTTCTCTTCTTCTAAATGCATACCGAGAAGATATTTGAATAATCGTATTTTTTTCAAAGAAGAAGTAATTGTAAGATATATATACAAAATTTCGATGCATATCTATTAAAGCGTTAATCATTTATTAAGTAACTGATAACTATAGATATAAAGAAAATATTTTATTTTTGTTTACCAACTGGTTTGATAGTTGTAAATAATGGTATCGATATTCCTAATGAATGTTTAACTCCATTTTTTTTTTATTAATTATTATTTTTCTTCTATAGGTTAATCGAATAAAACAAAAAATTAAATTTAATTACCTGATGATTGACTATTTTGTATTAAAATTCGAGTCATATCTTCAAACATATCCGGTTGAACTTGAGATGTTTTTAAAATAGTTAAAAATTCACTAAATAATATCTCACAACTAAAAAAAAGAAAAATTTTTCAATCAAAATAAATATATATTACAATAAAAAAAAAAAAAAAAAATATTACGATTTACGAATTTCAGGATTTGGATCACCTAATATATGAAATAAACCATCCATAATTTCTGGTAAATATTGCACCATATCAAATTCTGGTACAGATGTAAGTAAAGATACCTTAATTATGAAAAACAAAATCAAATAAGAATATATTCATTCGTCTTTGTTTTTTTTTTTTTTTGTTCATACCCAAGAAACAATAAATTGTCGAGTAAATGCATTACGAACATAGATTCGTTCACGTAGAAGTGGAATAAAAGCAATTACTTCAAATTGCGTACATGTTTCAATTACAATATCTTTTAATAAACGATCACTAAAAACAAAAAAAGAAAAGAAATAAATAGTCATTTCCATTAAACGAGATTTCAAAACTTTAGTTTTATCAATTTAAACATGCTGACAAGGGAACCACGCAAATTGATACTAACTATTTGACCTTATATTGAAAAACCTACAAGGACGTCTTGCTAAAAGTCTAGAAAAATACGTTGCACTGAGTTATTGATCCAGCTGTAGAAATTAACTGAAAAATCAAGTAATGAAATTTTGATTATAAATAGATCTAATAATCTTTAGAATATCCTGAAAGTTTTCTTTTGTTGAGATATTAGAATTTCAAGTAAACTCGATTTTTATATCATGCCTATAGCAAGTGAATGTTTGTTGAATGACGATTATCCATTCGGATGATTCCTTGGTGAGATTATATGTGTTATCCTGATCTATAGGAATTATATTTTATCAATCAATCAATGATTTGTCCATTTTATTTCAAGGTTTAATACATTCGAAATATTTTCTCTTTTTACTTTGCACATTTTATTTCTTGTTTACAATTGCATAATAATAAATAATCGTTTTCGATTAAATTATAAAATTCTTCTTATGAAAAGTATAATAATTTCGAGAAGATATTAAAACTATCATAACTTTAGAAGTAAATTCAAAGAATTCTAATTGCCTTTGAATATTTATATTAATCTAAATCTCCCTACTACATCAATTCGATTTTTCTAAAGTAAATAAAAAAAATTTACCAAAGTTCAGCTCCACTTTTTACTGTTGGTTCAAGATCGCATACAAGCTAAGAATAAAAATAAAAAATCAAATAAACTTTCATTTATCATATAAATCTTACTTTCGAAAGACAATCAAATATTTCATTAAAATAAGAAAGTGTTATTGTTCGAAGAACTTTTGCTATATTATATAATGATTCACATGCATAATATCGAACTTTTGGATCATTATCAAGAAAACATTGTAAAACAGGTGGTACAAGATATGATTTAAATCTTTGTGCTTCCTAATGAAAAATTTTATAAAAACAAAAAAACAAGAAGAACAAATATTTAGATACTACTCTGCCACATGCAATTGCTAATGCAGCAATACCAATTAAACCACCACGACGAAAATTTCCATTTTGTGATAAAACAAAATGTTCACTAAGTATTTTACAAATTCGTTCAATTTGTTCATAATTTTGAACAGCTATTAATTCTCGTACCATTCTGAATAAATATATATGTAATTATATCAAAATAAATATTTAATTCGTTTGTTTTTTTTTTCTTCTTACTTTTCAATCTCAAGTGCAGCTGCTTTACGTTTTTCATATAATTTATCAGTTAATGTTTTAACTAATGTTGCTGATAAAGGTAAATAATCTCGATCACTCATATTTATATTCTAGTTTTAATCTACAATATACAAAACAAATTAATCAAGTTAATTCATTTCACAGTCCTGTTTTTTGTTGTTTTATTGAGTTACACACACACACACACACAGAAACATATACCGAAAAAAAACAAAAAAAAAAAAAAAACAAAGAACGAAATCGAACAAATACAAGAGGCAAAGAAAACAATTTTAAGTAAATTTGTTTTCTTAATAATGAAATAGTCAAATTGGAGAAATTCAATTTTCTATTATTTCTCCAATAAAAACAAAAAAACAAAATCTACTTCTGACAAACAGCCCTGAAACAAAAAAAAAGAAAAACAATCAATTAAACATAAAGACTAATCTATTATAACGCAAGAATTTTTATACAAAGTAGAACATTTGCTTGTTTTATTTATTATTAATCATCGAACTATAGCTGTTTGTTGTTGTTGTTTTGATTCAGGTATATTCTTTTTTAAAAGATGTGAATGCATTCTTATGACATGTTGTGAAAAACGACTTCGTCCTTCAAGAATTTCACCACATATTTTACAACGAACTCGAACATGTTCATCATTTGTTGGAGACTAAAATAAAATAAAATTTTATTGCATATGTTTTATTACAAAAAATTGAATTATCATTTAGATATCATTCAAATTATTTATAATTGAGATTATTATTCTTATCTTTCTTCGAAATATATAATCAGAAATGAAAAATCTTACATTTTGAAATATTTAAATGCAAGTTATATAATGACATTTGTATAAAATGCCATAGGCTAAGGATCAGATAAAATTCGTAACTTATGTCAAAAGATATGCACTTAACGAAATATGTCAATATTTGTTTTTTATTTAATTTCGACTATCGAAAGGAAAAGTTTTCAATCTATTTTATTGAAAAACAGAATAATGATGAACTTCCGATAGTTTATAGATTATCTAACTTGAGTGTCCGTTGTACACTTCTTCATTTGTAACGAAGAAGTACTACTTCAAATCGTTGGTAATGTAGGATCCGACATTTAACCATACAAGATTGCATGTTTTCTGAAGAAAATTTTCTAAGTCTGCTAATGAAAAACAAATGTTTGAGCCTATGTTAACTTATGATACCCGAATCTAGGGTAGCCGTGAGTCTAACCAACTCTCGTGGCTCTGCTATCTATGTAAACTACTATCACAAATAAGTGAGATATTATTTTTGATAGAAAGTTGACAATTAATAACTTTCTTGATTACAATAAAGATAGAAAGATCAAATTCTTTTTTTCAATTTCGCTATAGAATTTTTCTTACTCGTCATTAGACCATTGTGGGTTGTATTCCAGATCTGATCCCGGATAGTCCAAAGTTCTAACTTTTTGTTGAGACCGGACTTATATCCATGATTAATTTCAGACCCAATTTGTATTCAGCTTCAAGTCTGAATGAAGAAGAACTGGCATCAACCCACCGAGACAAAGTCTTTTGGACACAATTCAAATTAATATGAAATCTTGATTCTTCATTTGCCCATATACACAGAAGATGCCAGATATTGGTAAAAAAAAAACTTAAGTATAGACCCAACTGGGTAGAAATCTAGATCTGTCGGACTCGTCAAAAAAAAAAAATGTGGACCTGTAGCTACTACAAATCTTATTTATTAACATCATGAAAAAAAAAAACATTAAAGTATCAACAATGTACTTTGCTTCAATGTTTATACTTCAAAATATTTTTAATATACAAAAGTATAACATGTTCTCATTTGTCAAAGCGCAACGTAAAATTATTGATGTGATATATAAAAAAAAGAAAAAAAAAAAAAAAAAAAAAAAACAATCTATTTTGTAAATATTACCTGTTGAATATTTGATTTTCTTGTACTATTTCCATTTATAGATGTTTTTGAAGAATTTTTATTCGACGAAGAGATAACTTTTCTAACAGAGGGTGGTGATCGACATATAATAATTTCTTCATCATCTATTTTAGATTTAGATTTTATATTTTCAATATTATTTAATGATGATGATGTTAATTGTTGATCATTATTTAATGTTTGAACATAT
>CAJNOL010003310.1:0-16346 GCA_905250125.1 Rotaria sordida
CCACACCCACACCCACACCCACACCCACACCCACACCCACACCCACACCCACCCACAACACACTCACACATCCACACCTACACCCACACCCTTAAAATAATAAGAAGTGAACTTTTTAAGTGAATGTTGACCTTTCAAGTCACTTTTTAAATATGAAAAGTGACTTTTAAACTTCAAAAGTAGAAAATAGTTGGCTGGATGAATAAAAAAGTATTTAATGGTACTCCTGAAGTGAAAAATTTCAGAAATCGAGGATTTTTGATTCCCTCAACCTGTTCTTTAATACTTTTTAAGTATAAAAGCCACTTTTCACATTTAAAAAGTGGCTTTAGACGTCTAAAATCTGCTTAGAAAGCTTCACTTATTATTAGTTTAGTCACTTTTAGTAGCCTACTTTATTAATAAAAAGTTGATCTTTGCCTACTTTTGTTCTACGTGGGATTGATGAATCCAACTTTGACTTCTGCCTATTTTAAAAAACGCAATAGTTTATTATTTTATAATTCATTTATTTTGTCTCAGTTGGTTGGTGAACAACACGAAATAAGTGGAGTGGAATGATTTTATTGTAGATACGCAGATCGGTCTGTTATCTTTTGATAGGCCTCCACCTTCATGCTGAAGACGACATCAATTCCAATTTAAGTTCATCATTGCCAAAAAGAACAAATGAACCCCATCGTTCTGGATTGCTAAATATCTCAGTTTCTGCTGTCGCACGTAAAGCTTGTGTGAACGACGAAGCTATGGTTTCTCCTTTATGCAAGCAGTCGTAAAAAGAAGTAGCAAATACAGCGGCTTCTCCACGTACAGTTGTGTGAGTAGCAATGACACATGGAACACCAGCGATCACGAATGCACGCGCTAGTCCCATGGGTCCACCTCGATTCACATTTTGGCTACGAAGAGAAGAACATGTGTTTAACACAACAAGTTGTAAATGCCGTAGGTCAAGATCACATATTTCTGAAGCATGTATTACAGTTTCTTCTCTGCCTTTGTCAGCTTCTTCTTCTAGGATAAGGCAACCTGTTAAAGTATAATCGTTACGACTTGTATTCTCTGTCCATTCAGCATGGCCACCGAAATGGAAAACTCCCGACGTTTGACGCTCCTTAAAATATTGAAGAAGTTGTGTTTTTGTTATTTTTTCATTAAGAAGACAAGGAATATTTTTTTCAGCGCATGCATGTAATTCCTCAGCAAGCGGATCGCCTGTAGCTTTTGGCAAACCAAAGTATTCTTCATTTCCTTGGCCAACATATGTCGTAGTACACATCATCAGTAGACATTTAGGAGGAACAGACAATTTAGACAATTGATACAATTGATCGATACTTATTGATAATACAAAAGATATGTTGAATTGTTCATATAAGTATTGCTTTTCCACTATATCAAATAATGTTGAGAAAGGAATAATGTAAAAATATTCCTCTGCTACAATTTTGATCCTGGTTATTTTTGCTCTGATGAGTTCTTTCCTAATTGGTGTGATAAACACATCATAGAGTTCGGCGCGTAGTTCGCTTCCTTTATTCATGGGACGGTTCTCTTTGCTTCTAACCATGAATTCATAGTCATTTCTGTTGATCTCATTGATTTTTTTCAAAATATCTCGATACAAGATTAATGTTTCACGAATAACTGTGCGTCCATCGTGGAAGACTATGTATGTAATCAGTATATTTGATTTCACATAACATCTAGAATACATAACATAGCAACAATCGTTGCGAAGTTTAAGGTCGAGACCACGTTTGTGAAGTAGTTGTTTGCCAAACACTTTTGAATAAAAATCTTTCTCAGTCACGATTTTGATTTGTTCGATGTTATCTTTTTGAAGACTATCTTCAATAGGTTTAATAAATGTGGAATAAATCGTTTCTTTAAGACCGAAGTATTTGTCTTTTGCAAGAGTATATGTAAAAGGAGTATCTGGATCTGAGACATTTTCAACGACACTTTCAAGTTGTCTCCACAGTTCTCCAATGGAGAAATTCAAGTGTATTGGCATTGCATTTTTGCGATGAGGTGTCAGTACAATACACCAAATAGCATTAAAGGTATTTGGACTATGCCTTGTAAAGGTTAGATAGGCACAATTCTGTTTCACCATGGAGTGAGCTATCATAACCTCTGTTAAATGTTTTCCAATGTAATACTCTGTAACCCACGCATTTGTAACACGAAAATCGCACCATTCCATGGCATACCATTTTCTTTTCTGACGAGTATCTCTGTCAGTATCAAGTATTGGAATACGGATGAATGCTGACTCAATTGTTTCCATGATATAACTGATCGTTGACGAATACAATCTAATCATCCCTCGCGATGTTGAACGATCATTTATTATCACTTCATTTAACAGCCAATCCTGGCATTCTTTTGCATCATGGCTAAGTTTCTGAAATGAGCTTAATATCGTTATATCCCACGATATTATTTGCTCGTAATATTGACATACATCTTCAAGGTTCTCGAAATAAAACAAGCAGTAGTGGACCACACGATGACATTCATTAATATAAGAGAAATCCATGGCGCTACTGCATAGTTGTGCAAGAAGTAACCAAAAGCGTACGTTGTACATGACAGTGCCAAGAGCTTTAGTTTCGCGCAAAAGGTATTCCAATGCATCTTTGGCGAATCGAGCGGGAAGTCCTTCTGAAATGTTGTCAAGATAGTGACCTTGGTAGTGATACTGCTTGCTAATATGCTCAGCCATTAGTGTATGGATGAAGAAGGTTGTTTCATCTGGTAGCTCATCATTTTGGTTATCCAGGATCCGAATCAAAAAGGCCTTATCTGTTTCATGTGGTACACGACTATAGTCTTCATGTTGACGTCGACACATGAAATTTTCGATGCAAAAAAGTGCCTTCTCATATGATGTACATTTCTTAAAATCAATTTTATTCAACATTTCCGATGCTGTAAATTCGAAATAAAAGTGACGAAGCATTATTGCATGAAAGAGCATATGCGAAATACTTCCATCACCTAAAGGATATACATCATTTGAATAGACGAAGCTTGGATCTGCTTCTTTGAGGCACACTTCAGCTCGTGAAAAGGCTCCGTAATTAAAGAAGCGAAGAGTCTCATATAACAGGTCGTAGAATGCATGTTCAGAAGGAAAGATCTTTTCTAACAGTATGGAAAGACCTTCAGGTAAGAAATCATAACGCCATTTAGGTAAGTCGCTCGACATCGAATAATCGATTGATTTGACATCATAGAACTTTGATATGAGTTTCACAGTGGCTGTAACCATTTCACCGAAATCATTAATTGGTTTAGGCTGAAATGAAGAAAATAAATGAATTAAGGTATTTTACTGCATATGGAGTATATTGACGAAAACTGGTATGTTAATTTGTCATAAAAGATACTGCTTAAACGGAACTCTTGAAAAGACAATTTATATTATGTACACAACGCTCTATCTGACAGAAATGAAATAGAAAAGGTAGCACCAGGCATTGCTCTTCGGGCGAGGTGGGGGGTCTGGGTGGGTGTGGGTGTGGATGTGAGTCTGGGTGGGTGTGGGTGTGGATGTGGGTGTGGGTGGGTGTGGTTGAACTCAATACTCATACCGCCACCCACATCCACACCCATCCACCCACCCACATCCACACCCACACCCACACCCACACCCACACCCACACTCACACCCACACCCACACCCACACCCACACCCACACCCACACCCACACCCCACACCCACACCCGCACCCACACCCCACACCCCACACCCCGCACCCACACCCACACCCCACACCCTAAAAGCTATGATCTATTAATACTTACACTAGCTTCTAAAGTTACACTGTTCACTGAGAAGTTTCTAGTTTATTCATTGTTTAGTCCTTACTTACGTCTATCTTGGCATAGACAGGAGAATTGGCCTCCAGTGACTGCGGTCTTGTTTGCGCGATTTGAAAAAGGCGCTCTTGTTCGTTTAGCCCTTCCAAGCATTTTTGTAAGTGTTCTTTCCATTCTCTGTTATTTGGTTCACTGGTAACTAAGTACTCAAAATATTTGCTCGCACTTTTGAAATCCTGTAAAGAAAAGTACGCTTTTCCACACCGATAATATAACTTGTCCTTTAAACTAGTATCTAGTTTGAACGCTTTGTCACAGCATTGAATACATTGACCGTATTCTTTTAGATTGAGATTACATTGAGCCATATTTGCGTATATTTGATGACAGAGTAATGTTTGATCAGTCTCATTGTTAATATTCTCCAAAATTTCTGTATACATCATGAGTGCTTCTTTATACTGCCCTTCCTAAAATGATATTTGAAAAACCATTTTTTTAAAATTTACTAGATGTCTTTATTTCATTACCGTAAACCATCTGTTTGCCTTCTCCTTCTTTTCCATTAGTAGTGTATTATTTTCGGTCGAGCGTGAAGCCTGTCAGAATAAATCGACATGATTAGATGAACATAGGATTAATAGAATAACTCTATAAGCAAGTGGTAACCTTTCTGACGAAACTATGTTTATTGCGATCTAAGTCGAGCAATATATACTTGCAGAAAAAGAAAAAAAGAGGTTTACACAATAGTTTAAGTTTTCACACTGCAGCGAACAATTAACCACGTTTACTTATTAAAGTGCGCGTTTCTCCTACTTGCGAAGGAGCGGCAATATTGTCGGACGCCGTTGTCAGCTAAAAACTACTGACGATGAACGTTGTTGTCAAACTGACGTCCAACAGCGATGAAGAAAGAAGGCACAAAAAGAAAAGAGAGAGACTTTTGTTGTCAGAATAAAGAAAAAACAATCTTGAATGATTAAATCACTCACTAACAGAAAAGAAAAAAGCGACACGCGCTACATTTTTATATCCAAGTAATTTCTGTCAATTGTGCAAGACTGCTTGAATACCATTAACAGTGGGCAACGTTGCGATCGCTAAGAAAAATGCTCCTTTCAAGCGGAAAAATGTCGTCCGGGTCAAAAATGATTTTTCTTTCCTTTCTGTTAATACGATGCCATCGAAGATATATTCCTTAGGCTTAAAGGGTATGGGTGTAGGGTGTGAGTCTGGGTCTGGGTGCGGGTGGGTGTAGATCTGTGTGTGGAGTGTCGGTGTTGTCGTCTCTCCTTTTGTAGTTACATCTACACGTGCACCCACACCTAAACTCACATGTGAGACTGTTAAGAAAAATCATGGGCACTGTCTCAATAGCTAAAGGAAGGAAAAAACTGAAAAGGTGAACTCTATTAACATATTTTTCTTCAAAATAGCTTATTAACTATCAGGCTTGCAGGCGACTGAAAGATTTGATTAGTAAAAGACATTACCATTTCTTCAACAAATATGGGTGAGTTATAAACAGAACTTGTTACTCAACGAGGTTGGAAACGAATCTATAGCGTTAAATAACGTTCATAAGGACATGGACAACTATAACGATGAACAAATGATGAGAACAGTAGGCAACTAGGCTAACTCATTGAATATTTTTCATGCAACGCAGGGAAATGATCGCAAAAACCAATTCAAAAAAAAATGCACATTAACTTTCTAGCAATTTTTTCTGATCCAATAGTCCGAAATAATAAAAAAAACTCAATGAAGAGCGTATAAAAGTAAATTAACGTATGGAAGTTTTCTCAAAAGATGGTTGGCAACGGTAGCGTCAACAAGAGGAAAATAGAAAAATTAAACTGAACCAATCTATTCAACATTTCTCATAACTCACTCGACAAGCATCGGCATAACAACATAAAAGAATGGGAACCTATTTTTCACATATTTTTTTTTTATAAAGGCACGTAAAAACTAGAAAAACTTAATCAAGAAAGAGTGATTATAAGCAAGCTGACGGAAGGTAGTTTTCTTAAAAAATGCTTGACAAAAATAAGAGAAAATACAAGGAAGAAAAACTAAACAAACCTATCCGACATTTGACAGAACGCATTAAAAAGTTGTCGGAATAACAACATAAAGAAAACTGGATACAAAATTATTTTTTTTACTTTTCTCTCACAAGATGACGGAGAAAGTTGGGAAATCTCAGTGACGAAGAACGAATAAAAGTAAATTAACGAACGAGAAGTTCCTCAAAAGATGGTTGACGATGGTAACGCCAACAAGAGGAAGAAAGAAAAATTAAATTAAACCAACCTATCCGACATTGGGTGTGGACGTAGGTGTGGGTGTGGTTGTGAGTGGGTGTGGAGTGTGAGTGTGGGTGTGGGATGTGGGCAAGGGGGAAAAGGTGATTTGTGATTTAAAATGATTTTTAAATCATTTAAAATCATTACAACTCATTTTTTCACATGATTTCACGTGATTTAAAATGATTTAATTTTGATTTTCAGATGATTTAAATCAGCCTTTTCCCCCCTTGGGTGTGGGTGTGGGGTGTGATTGTGGGTGTGGATGCGTGTGTGTGGGTGTGGTTGTGGGTGTATGTGACTGTGGGTGTGGGTGTGTGGGTGTGGGTGTGTGGGTGTGGGTGTGTGGGTGTGGGTGCGTGAGTGTGGGTGTGGGGTGTAGGTGTGAGGTGTGAGTGTGGGTGTGGGATGTGAGTGTGAGCATGGACGGGTGTGCTGCAGTGTTTTTGTTCCCAACCCCACCCACATCCACACCCAAGAGGGGGCACGAAAAGCGGATGTTGGATCCTCGGATCCTATCAATTCTGGTGGATCCTGGTGGATCCTGATGGATCCTAATGGATCCTAATGAAATCTGATGAATGTTAGGATTATATATTTGAAGTGTCCCAGAGTGTGGATGGAAGAAACTAATCCTCATAAATGCAATAATCCATTAGGACCCAACGAAAATAAGTGAAAAACAGGATTATTGGCTTCAGCACTTGTAACTAAGAAGAAAAAGAAAATCCTGGACATTTAGGCACTCATATGTCTCAATAATTTTTGTTATATCATGATGGATTCTGCTCGCTTTTAGGGTCCATCAGGATCTACCATTTGTCTATCGATTTCATACTATTGTGTTGCTGATCGGTTTCTGCTGCATTCTGGTTTTCTCTGATAGATTGCTATCATGTTTTATTCAGGATTCTATTTCGAATTTTGATAATATTGGGTTGCAGAATATTTCATTGTGAAAGAGGGATTTTCCTCAGTATCTTTCCAAGTTCCTTGTCAGACTTCTCTACCATTTAATAAAGAAGGGTCCTGCTAGGATTCACACTCGATCTTGCTCAAGATCTTGCCAGAAATTGCAGGATGAACGCCGATTACATTTTATCAATGTTTTACTAAGATCTGTTCTGTATCTCTGCGATATGATGCTCTCAGGTCTTACGACTAAATTAGTCAAAGATCCTACAAAGAATAATACAAGAGTAGTAAGAGTCATCACCTTGTGAATCTTGCCAAGGTCCAATTATGATTCTATCTTATTTTCTCACGAATTGCTAGTACGAATATCTCTTATGAGCGTTTCCAAGCTTCTGCTGAAATATCTTCAAGGACAAGCATTTCAGATCCATGCTAAAGAAGGCTAAGGATTGCCAAGATCTGCCAGAAAAAATATCGAGGCTGAACGAAGACCTTTGCAGTTTTCATTTCAAGTCTGCTGAACCCTTGATCTCCAGGATTCTAGCACGATTTATGACAAATGTAGTTAAAGATTTTGAAAAAAGTTATGAAATCATTCCAGAAAAATTGTGATCAATACGTATTTAAGATTTTTTGAATATTTTTTCGAGTAGCTGAATCCCGAAAAATTACACTGTGCATCTTAAGTCAAATATCAACAGAAAAACTCTGAAAAGAAACTCAAAATTTTACTGTATTTTGTTTCAACTCTGACAGGAATCGAGTTTGGGAGAATTTTAGAAGATTTTTCTTCAAAGCTTTTTAAGATTTGTATTCTATATGATATGACATTCATAGCACGGAATTCAGTTATGATATGAATTTTATTTTCGCACGAAACTTGAAAATTCATTGAAATGGATACTTGAGTATCAGATTAAGTGTTGCATTAACTGTCTTTACAAAAACGTTTTAAATAAGAGACGAGCCCTCAAGTAAAAAGGGGTATGGGTGTGGGTGTGACTATATCTATTCTCAACACCCACACCCACCCACACCCACACCCACACCACCACACCCACCCACACCCACACCCACACCAACACACCCACCCACACCCACACCCACCCGCACCCACACCCACACCACCACATCCACACCCAAACACCCACACCCACACCCGACTTGCACGTCTATTTCTTGTCGACGTTTTTTCCTCTCTTTTTTTGGCTGACATCTCACTACGTCTCGTTTTTCCTCTTTTTCTCTCTTCCTCCTTCCCTCTTTTCCTCTTTTTCTTCAAAAGCGTTTTTTTTAGAAGTGTAAGTCGTCGTTTTGAAAATACGTTGCTTCAGCACAAATCGGCTGACGACTTGCACGTCTATTTCTTGTCGACGTTTTTTCCTCTCTTTTTTTTTGCAAAAAAATACCTATCACTGACTATCATTTTTTAGAAAATAAGGAAAAATGGGGTCAAAAAGAAAATATTGAAGGAAGAGAAAAAGAGAAAAAAAGGAAAAAGGAAAGAAAAAGGCCGAGTGGAATGTCAGCAAATATACTCTCTGCTTTTTTCTGCTTTCTGATGATAAAGTTTCTGTCATTTTCTGGTTTTTGTAAATTATTTTCTGCTTTTCGGACTTTAAGAGGTGGCAACACTGATCATCACTATTATCCGATATAATTAGGGAGGAAATGGGTAAAAGCTATTTGTAGTTTTCAGAAGACGAGATTTGACTCGCATTTATTCTATATTGTGGACATCTTAATAGCAGGAAAAGGGTTTTATTTTTTCGGTTTTCGTCATCGCGTAACGAAATCGTCATCGCGTAACGTTAGTGTGACCAAAGTTTCACCATGAATAAAAGACCTTTTTCAAAAAAGCATTTCTCACATTAATATTCCAAAGTTTTTTCTACAAATCTATTATAAAATATTTTGTTTAGGATAATATACATTTGGAGGAAAACAAAGAACAAATATAACACCCTCAAATTTTTGTTCCTTGTTCATCATCGCGTAACGCTATATATTTTTCCTATGATTTCCAGAATGGTCAGCTGAATAAACTCAAATTTACCGGATTCCAAGAGTATCTAAGAAGACACATCTTCCAACGAAAAAATCAAATTTCTAAGGGATTTTGTTGCTGAGAAAATTTGAAGACAATGTGGGCAAAACGTCATCGCGTTACGCTTGGACAAGCCGATATAAGAGAATCATCAACTAGAATATAATTTTTTTTCGTTTATCTATATACTGCACTATTAAAAATCTATCATCATGCTATAAATCTTCCTAATGAACGGTATAACTATTATTTGGGATACCTAGCATAATCGTTGTACTATGTCGTTTGTGATATGTTACTGTCTCAAAAAAAAAGAAATTCACCACTGAGACTTAAAAACGTTTATCTCTATTACGATTTCTTTCTATACAAGATTGTATTGTTCCAGGTGTTTATCAGCTTGAAAAACACTTCTTTTGCTAGCAAAAATAATTTTCAAGAAATAATTTTTGAATGAGCTCCTCTATTTTTCTTTTTACAAAATCTATTATTTTTAATCTATGATCGTTGAAGATACATTAACCATTTTACTGTAAAAAAAAATGGCTTTATCTTGGTGGATTAAAATATTTTATGGTCAAAAGCATAGTTTCAACTGTAATTTTAGATATGATCTAATGGCTTTTATGATTAATAGATGCTTGAAATAATTTTTTGTAGTTTCAACAAAAGTGTTATATACGTAGATATTGAGTCTAGTCATATACGGACTCGTAGAGAATTGCAAGCGCTATGTTTTGATTAAAAAAAAGTTTTTTAATCACAGGGATAATAGAGAAGAAATCTTAAAAATACTAAGAGTGCAATTATTTATGGTGCACTCGTTAAATAGTTGTGATTTTTTGGACAGTTTTTCCAAAAACGATCGTCAAGCTTTTTAAAAAATCGATACGTTCAGATATGTTCATAAAACAATTTTTTCTATCCAAAAATACGAAAGAAAAGTCAATCTTCTGTGAAAAATTGTTCAACAACATGGAGTAAAACGTCTATAGCTTATGTCTGGCTAGAACTAACAACATCGGGCTTGTATGACATTAGGCATGTACCAAGGTCAAAACTCAAATTCTCCAAACACAAAACTAAATATTAGGAGAGACAAACTTTTATTTATTGTAATTATAATCAAAAAAAAGTATTTTTGCAATATATGAAAAAACGGAGACGTAGTAGATTGTCAGACAGAATTGCAGAATTATGTTTTCTGTCAGTATAAATTAAATATGATTTAAAAGCAGATAGCATATACAATTGTTATGACCTTTGAAGACAATTCAAGTGTTATGAATGAGTTTTGACGTAATCACAAAGATTTTTCTAAATCTGGAAATAAACTAGCATGTAGAAAATAGAAAAGATTCTGTTGCAGCTATAGCTAGAGCATTTTTATATTTATTTCATTGGTTATTATAACAAGTAATAAAAAGAAAAAAATCTCGCAATTGATATGAATGTTTTGAGATGTAGTATACACAATAATTGATTCGATACAACATTCTTTCCTTGAAAAATCTAAACAATATGTCATTATCAAATGTCACGAACTCACCTAATATTCAAAATGATATTGATAAAATCAATTGGATTATTGTCTTATTAGTACGTTGGACACATCCAATTATCTTTCTTTTTGGTGTCATTAGTAATACATTGAATATATATGTATTTACACGACCATCGTTAAGACAAAATCCATGTTGTATGTATTTTTTATCATCATCTATAACTGCACTTATTTATACTATTATTAATCTTCCACTTCGAACTCTTCAATATGGATATAAAATTGATCCTACTACTTATTTACGTTCACTCTGTAAAATAAAATATTTTTTTACGTTTACATGGAGGTGAGAATTTTAAGAAAACATTCTTATTTTTATCTTTCATAATTAGAGCATTGACATCATGGTATCTTGTTCTTGCTTGTTTTGACCGGTACGTTATTTTATTTAAATAAATAAATTCACTTGTTGAATTATAATTACAATTAGATTTTTACATAGTTCATCAAATGTCAATCTTCGACAGTTGAGTAGTTTTAAAGTAGCTTCTCGTACAATTCTATTAACATTTATTTTAATTAATATTGTATATTCACATGTGCTTGTTTTTTATAAAATTAATTTAACTTCATCTTGTACAAGTGAATCTAGTTTTTAGGGAACATTCCTTGGTATCTGGCATTTATTGGCATATGGTATAGGACCACCTTTACTCATGTTTCTCTTCTCTATACTCACTCTTCAACATGTTCATCGTCGACGAATTATGCCTGTAACAATACAATCAAATCGAGTTAATAGAGATGCAAACAAAGATAGACATTTGCTTCGTATGGTATTTATTCAATGTTTATTTGTTGGTTTAACAACAACTGCCTATGCCTGTATTCAATTGTACACTTCATTAACAGAATATCAAATTAAAGATCGTCTTCAATTAACAAAAGATAATTTATTTATCATCATTTTTGGAAGTATTTCAGCAACAGGCCATAGTACAACATTCTTTGTATTTGTTTTAACTAGTAAATTCTGCAGACAACAACTATTTCGTCGACATCAAGAGAGAATGTAATCACAAACATAATGGAACTATTATTAACTTCTTTTTCTTTTCAATTTTTCATTTATTAATCAAAATAAACGAGAATATCTTTTTCAACATAAATCGAAAATTTTATCATATTTTCATCAACACGTATTTAACGAGAAACTAGAAAAAAATCTCAATGCAATTCAAATATATACAGTGGTAAATAGTAGGAATTGCTGTAAAAACATCGAAACTAAAAATTTTGAATTTATAAATATTAAAAACACATTCTCACACTCACCCTCGAAATAGAATAATGCGTATGTTTTGAAAAAACTGATCCTCAGCCACTGACATTCTGCAGTAACAGACAATTATTTCACATCGAATATAAAATTCAGCATGGTTTTACATTCCTATATATCCAATGTATGAAAAAATTGAAATTCAAAGTGAAGGAACTGTCGGATGTATTTCATGAATTTCTCATAGATCGATTTGGCCAAGCGTTACGGAATTTCAAAAAAATCAAAATTTTTTTAGGGTAAGCTTAGAGTTAAGCATTTTATTACGCAATGAAGTGACATACAAATAAATGTTCCATGTAAAAGTCATTCAGTTTTCCACAAGCTTTTAGAATATCAGTTCATTTTTCAACAAGCATCACTGCATCGAATAAAAAACTATAAATACTGTCCGTTACGTAATTTCGTCTTTTTTTTGACGTTCTAATGGAGAAGGTTCGACATCTTAAAATTTTTCAAATTATGATAATAAAAACTCATCTTTTTTTCTAATCCACAAATAGTATAAAGACAATTCTGTTGCGCAAGTATGTCAGTTTTACTCTCACAACGAAATTTCATTAGAATTTTTCTTTACTTTCCGGACAAAAAATGAAATATAACGAGATCCAGGCCTAAACGTTTTTGGTGAAATTATTCAAAAACTCTTTTTAAACATTTGTCGAACAAAAATTAGGGTTTGCATCACTCATCAACAGAGTATCTCAGAGCTTTCAACACGTTTCATAATCTGTCCGTAGTGTACTTTTGTTTATAGAGACAGTTTTCTTTATTTTTATGAGTTTAAACCTTTCCCATGCAAGAATGACCGATGGTTGACCATGCTGAGATCAATATTTTCAATCAATGGAAAGTATGAAGTTAAATTAAATCGATATAATCTCGATAAATCGAACGAAAATATTGGTAATTTAAACTATTGGACTGGATCTATTGTATATGAAATGCTTCATAATTTAGATCATAAACATAGGTGTGGGTGTGGGTGTGTGTGGATTCTGTCTTCCATACCGAAACTATACCCACCCACACCCCACACACCCACACCCACACACACCCAAATCGATTAAAACCATACGATTTTTAATCAATAATTCAGTGGTAATACTCATGGCAAAATCAGATTTTAATCGATTATTTCGCTTATTATGGTTATAATCAATTTTTGAAAATATTGTAAATCGATTATAATTATAATAGTCGATTAACATCTGATTTTGCCATGATTATTACTGCTGAATTATTGATTAAAAATCCTATGATTTTAATCGATTTTTTCAATCAATTTTTTTTACATGGGCCACACCCTCTTTCCCACCCTCCTTTTTCAACAGTTTTTACTATTATTAGGGCAAAACATGATGTTATTCGGGCCGATCAGGAGTTATTAGAAGTCTTCTTTTATATGGCCCGAACAACACCATGCTTTGTTCTTATAATAGTGAAGAAAACTTTGTTTAAAAAGGAGGGGATGGGAAAGACTTTTGCCCAGGAGTATATCATGATTTCATGAATCAATTCAATTCTGCATTTTGGATTGAAAAACAATGGTTTCTTCACATCAACATGATTGGAGTGAAAGATTAGATTGTGATATATTTTATTCAATAGATTCATATCGGTTAAAATAGATTAAGTTAATTTTATGATATCTTTTTCTTATTTCTAGATGAAAAGATTACAAATTTTATTGGAAATTTGATAAACAACATTGTCTATAACTCAGGAAAATAATTTAAATTCAGTTAAACATGTGCATATATGCAATAGCGAGCATCAAATAAGTGTGTCAATTATTTTCCAAATGCTACTGAATGAACTATTGAATATTATTGTGCAACTTCTGATGCATGATTCAATTCCAACAACTTTTAACCGAATAGTTCCTTTAGAAGAACTTATAAAATTAGCAACTATATGTTATAATTTTTCTTTTGAACAGATAGTGTAGTTAATACGTTTTACATCTAATTTACACATATTAAGTTTGAGTTTTTTATCTCTCAAGAAAACTAATTCAGAATTAATTCAACAAAGTAAAACATTTCGATTTGTATCAAGCACAAATAAAACTAAAAATTTAGAACTACTGAAACATTGTACATTAGAAGAAATTCAATTGATTGTTGATTTATTTCCTCAAGTAGAATATGTTAAAACTCGAATGAATAGAGACGAAATTGTACAATTCAATTTTTATTATCAAATATTAATACTAAAACATATCATTTATTTTATCTATGTATTTCACTAATACCTAAAATATATTTACAAGAATTAAATATCTTAATTAAATTAGAAAACTTACTTAATGATTATTTTATTGAATTTGTTAATCGTGATTTATATTTATGTTGGTAAAAATTTAATTATTTAGAATATGTTTTTATTATTGTATATAGTTAGTTGTTATTTTTAAATAAACAAGAGAATTAATTTTCAATATGGTTTTATTCTTTAATTCAATTTGCGAAATAACTATCAGAAATATAGAGTGATAATATTAACAGTGTGTTTGTCATTATTATTTTACTTATACGAGGGTGAGAGAGTCACTCTCAAAGATATTGTTTAAAACTGATATTGAATTAATCTCACAAAATAATATATGAAGCAAAAGGCTTAGTAAGATTTTGCACTTGTTACATTGGCAAATTTATTAACACTATTCTTCTATACAAAAAAATGTAAAAAAATTTCGTTTATAAGATTGCATTTATTCTCAAACAAAGTATGAGTAGTTGTGAGTCATAATGAATGAAAAGAGAATGGTTGATGCGTACGAAACCTCTATTTCATATAAATAAAAAAACTTTTCATTTTGTGAATATAATTTATTTGTTTTATTAGTGAAGTCGTATATGTACATATATATTCGGTAGAACTAATAATTAAAAAGCAAATTTTATTTTCAATACCGTTGAGAAAGACATTATAATTATAAAATGATACAACAAAGAAAACCAAGTATTGTAACAATTTCGCATCTTCGTCGCCATCGTTCATTTGATAAAAAAGTGAGTATTTCATTTTATCATTTATAATTTTTTTTAATAAATAGACTTTAGCATAAACATTCATCAATTAAAAAACAACGATCAAATACCATCATCCATGTAGCTCTTGGCTTATCGAGAGATATTTATGCAACAAATACTAAAAAAATTTTACATGAACAAATTCCAGCTAGGATAAACAATCATCAGTATCAAGAAAAAGAAACAAAATCAGCAATTATCCAAAATCCAATACAATATGAAAAAAGATTCATACATTCTAATAATGATATTAACATTCATCAATATTATCGTTCTCTTTCACAAGTAAGAAATCTTTTCAGAAAATTAAGTATATTTTCAATTACTAGATAAAGAAAAGTGCTAATGTAACAAAGCAATCATCGTCACAACTTAATAATTCAACGAAAACTCAAACTGATCAAGATTCAAATATTAATAGAAGTTCAAAAATTAAGAGCCGTTTATTAAGATCTTTCAAAGTGTTCCCTCGTGAGGTGGTGTATCATCTTTCTTGTGAGAAATATATATTATACAAAACTGTATAATAAATGTTTTTTTAGGATGTTAGTATTGGTCATACCTGGTTAGATGGAAAAGGTATGACCGAAGATTATCATCGACAACATAAAACAAATAAAAAGACAAAATTACTATTGTGTTACTAGATTATAACTATTAAAATAAATATATTTTTATATTAGATGTTCACGTCGATGCATCCTTTTATCTTTACTTACGACTCTACTTGTTGTTTTAATCATTATTACTATTCTACTCATTCTTTTGATTAAGCCTAAATCAGAAACAACAAGAAGTAAGATTAGTTCACTCTTTTCATCTGAATTATGAAAAATACGTCTTATTTTATTGTTTGAAGCTGATATACCTGTACTTCGTTGGAATTCGACATGTATTACTGTCGCTGGCATTACTAATAATCCTGGTAATGCAGATAATCAACTTAATGATCCTATAGATATAACATTGGATTATGAACATAATCTCTATATTGCTGATTACAACAATCATAGAATTCAAAAATATTTATTTGGTGTTTTAACTGGTCAGACAGTAGCTGGAAATGGAACATCTGGCTCATCGCAGTATCAACTGCATTTTCCATTACGAGTGATAGTTGATTCGAATGAAAATCTTTATATATCAGATGGATCTAATGCACGGGTTCAATACTGGTCTAAGGGTGCTGTTTCAGGAACAACACTTGCTGGTAAAACAGGTAAAACAAAAATAATAATAGATATATTCTTTTGATTTATCTTCGATACTCTTTGCTATAAATATTTTTGGGTGTGGGTGCGGGTGGGTGTGGGTGGGTGTGGGTGTGGGTGTGAGGTGGTGTGGGGGTGGGGGTGGG
>CAJNOL010003311.1:0-24072 GCA_905250125.1 Rotaria sordida
AATCGAAAAAATAAGGTGTTCCGTTTATTTTGGCCACGAGGATATATTTAGTATATTAATCAGTAAATCCATAATGGTTATCCTCAACCATTTTATGTTCCTTCAATATTTCTACAACATTCATATATGCCTGCCAATAATTCACGACCAATGGTTAGTCTAAAAAACAAAACTTTGATAGATATTTTATCAAAAATTCTTTCTTAAAAGAATTTTTCAGCAATTTCTATTATGCGATCATCGCATGAAAATATGAATTATTCACATTTCATCTCAAAAAATGGATATCCTCAAACATATGTACTAGAAAATCATGGTCTTTCATTAGCATCAACTGTTTATCTATAGCCATTTTTCTCAAGTAAAATTTTTATTATTTATCAAATAAATAAATTTCTTGTTTTTTTTTTGTTTTTATCAGCTTATCCAATATCAACAAAGTATCCAACACTTCCAGTACCTCCAATGATACCTACTCAACCAAAAATACTACACTAACTACCAGATACATTCTCTGATTTATAAGAACAAGTACAAATTCATCCAACACAACCAACTCAAGATGCAAAAGTAAATATCTTCTTATATAACCAAAAAATTTAAAATAAACTTTTTTTTTTCTAGATCAATGAATCAGCTGTAGGGTGCGGATGTGGGTGTGATGAGGGTCTGTGTGAATGTAGCGAAGATACACACCACACCCACACTCCAATTCATACTTACTTGTCTAAGGCAAAACGTCGATAAATTAGATAAAAATCGTGCCATTTTAATTGATTTTTAATCAGAAAAAAATCGACTAAAATCAGTTTTTTGTCGTTTTTTTTACA
Organism: Rotaria sordida; assembly: GCA_905250125.1. Taxonomy (NCBI): domain Eukaryota; kingdom Metazoa; phylum Rotifera; class Eurotatoria; order Philodinida; family Philodinidae; genus Rotaria; species Rotaria sordida. The sequence goes on from CAJNOL010003311.1 coordinate 831, forward strand.
TGGGTTGTCGCACTATTAGGCAATGTTTTTATACCGTTCTCAACATTCTCCTTCTATGTCCTCAGGTGTCTTGACATTTTCTTCTTTGCTACTTGGATTTCAGCATTTTACTTTTCGATTTGTCTATCAAGACAAATAATAACCATTGTCAAAGCTTTCGAGAAACTTAAATACTGACCTTATCATAGAATACGAAAAAAAAGAGACTCGATACAGGTAGAGAGAGAGAGAGAGAGAGAGGCGTTATATGGAAAATAACAAGCAATCCATACTTCACACTGTTTGCAATATCTGCACACACTTTTCTTCTGACAAAAGTCCTTAGATCAAGCATTTACTTACGAAACGATAAAGTGCGTTGTATCTTCACGATTAGCGAATCTTTTTTCAATTACAGATATGAACACGATGTCGGCTCCATTGCTTGTAACATTAATCGTCTTTCTAGTCTTTATGCAGTTGACCGATGGTGATACGTACACCTGCACTTGCACCTGCTGCAGAGGAAATTCATGTAAACCCACTGTCCATGGCAGTTTCCCAGTGGTTGCCTGTCCGAGTCGCGATTGCTTCGATCAATGCCGTACAACGTATCCGCAAGCTTGCCCAGATAAACATGATGCCGATGCAGGAACAGGAGAGTGCTTGCCCGATGGTAAACCTATTATTATTGTTCTTTGTGTTTTGCTGTCTGCTATTATTATTATTACTGTGATTGCTGATATTGTATTGACGAGAAAACGTCATCAGAAATACCAATTGTTGGCAACTCAGTGAAATTTCATCATTTTGAAAACTTATTTTATTCGTCGTATCGTCTTTTCCATGAGATATATTGATCAGTTCAATAAAACCATCATGTATAGAAAATACGGTCAGAATATTGGTCCAATTCTAAGACAGCAGCGCTTATTCTACATATTCGCTCACCCATTTCTGATACAAGAAAGAGGGTGTGAATGTAGGTGTGAGTATTAATTGAAAGAAGACGGACATTCATATATCCACGCAGGCACACCCACCTACACCCTTCATAAAGAAACAAATACCGATCTATATATTCCATATGAAATGAATTTTTTTTGGAAAAATACGAGTTTGTTTTCTTCTTTGCCATTTCTCATCATCTACTCTTCCCATGACTATTTTACTGTTGCTATGTGCAGTGCTAAGGATATCTCTTTATCTTTACTTTACCGGGTACAGAAGCTACACTTTTCTTCACTTTATTTTTTCAAAGTAAATATACAGTGATACCCATAAGCAGTCATTCTTAATTGAGGGTGTGGGGTGTGGATCTGGGTGGGGATGCGTAGGTGGGTGTGGATGTGAATATGGTTGTCTCTGGAATCGTTTCTTCATGTCTTTCATAGCGCATGATATGTTCGAGATCAGTCACTTTAGAATTCTTTCGATAATGGTTAGCACTGTTTAGGTGTGTGACAATGAATGTCAGTATTATCTTCATCCGCATTCAAAACCACTCTTAACTACACTCTCATACTCAAATAGATAACATTTCTTCCTTTCTTGTTCTCGAAGTATGGAGTCATACAAGTATTGTTTACTATTCATAATGGTTCCGTGAATTGAAAACTTCATGTAACTGCTCCTATTTCTTTCGTGACAGAAATGCTAAAAAATAAATCTCGAAGTGCATGTTAAAATCTGCAAAGCAGCCTGAAAAAAATATTTATTACTTTGACAACTATTTACATCATTTTATATATTTGTGAAAGCAGTTTGTGTCCATTATTTCATTTATTCTATGGATAAATTCTAATATAAAAGAATTCTCTCCTTGAATATTATCGACGATTCAAATTATCTACCTATAATTATCGGCTATTTCACAACCAAGTTTTAGAATTTATAATCCAGTTAAGGTATTAAACTTGAACGCAGTAACGTGGTCGAACTTACAGGAACTTGCTGCATTTTGTATGGGGTGATTTTGGATAATGCATCCTTAGAAGTCGTTTTTGTTTTTTGAGAAGAAGATTCCTCTTTAAATACGATTTCATAATTAGTCTTGAAGACAAATTTCTATTGATAATTTGTGAACTGAAATAATTATTTTTAATATGACATGACATGTAAAACCGTAGATGAATTATTTGGTTTATTTTTCTTACAACTTCTTGTTTTTGTAATCATATATCGATATACAAACATAATTAAAAAAAAACTCTCTTGACTATGATATTGATTTAAAAAAATAAATTGTTTCTCTAGAGAAGTTTTTATCGATATTTGTGAGCATTCTAATGATCGAGAAAACCATTTGATTTAGAAAATATTCTTTGTTCATTATCAAAGATTGGCAACGACTACAGACACAAGATATTCGAAAAAGATCTAACGATTGATCAATGTACCAAAAAATATCATATAATAACTCGCATGGTAATTGATTCATTCTATCTGTCTATTGTTGTTCGTTTCGTGAAAGAAAATGCTGTGCATAAAAGTATCATCGTATATATATATATATATGTATAATCTTTCGTTGGCATCGCTATACAAACATCGGACGTGTATTGTTCTCTTAGTCAGTTATTAAATAATGAACGCTGACATAGCAAAGTGCGTGAATGTGGAGACCAACAAAAGTATAATTCTATTCCGAGTAGTTCAAAATATTTTCATGTCTTCGGCATAAAATTAGTTTTCTCTCATTGGTTATTTGATAGACAATCAACAACCGATTTGAACTTTTTTGTCAAACTTTTTTCAATAACACCAATATACTTAACTTTCATATTTCTCATAATACTCATTGTACCGAATAGGTTATTAGTTCCATCTCAACATTTGGATCGAAGGACATGATGCTATGTTTTTTATATTTTGCTGGGACATATATATAGAAAAAGCTTTCAATGCAATCAACACAGAATTCAAATGTGAAGTACAATGAATATACTGTAATAATTGTCTAAACTCTTCGTTATGTCTAGAACAATCCCAGGTCGAACTCACCCCATCGGATCCGATAATTTTTCCGATAGGATCCGACTGTCGGATTGTTCGTCCTGTGATCATTTGCGTATAAGAGAAACTGTTCCGATTCAAAACTCTGATCCTAAATAAATGATTCCTTAGAGATGTTCAGCAAGTTTAAAAGTCTTCCGACAGAATGTTTATATTTATATATTTAAATTAAATATTTATATTTGATTACATCGTTTTACTTTTTCTGATAACCTCAATTTAGTTTTCTACACAACTATAATTGCATAGTGTAGAGATATTTTATTAAATTGTCTACCAAAGAACGAACATGAAAACTGTATTGAGTATTCACATCGGAAAATCGTATTCATTGTATAAGAATATTGATTACAACTGATTTTTGAAATGATTTCATATGTTTTGAGATAATTTTGATTGTCTATTATTGAGTTTCGATTATACCTATCTTCGTCGAACAAAACATTTTTAAATATAGTGGTTATAAATGGATTTTTTGAACGATATTTATCCTTAAGGATATCACCTTCTCTTTTTTGCCCATTTCTAGTTTTCGAAGAGGATACAATTGATCCTCCTGAAATTTCTACTACCAAGAGAGCATCTAAAATAACGATACACGTATTCGAGGAAAAATATTTTAAACAAGGTTTTCGCAATTTCTCAGGAAGAACCAAGATTTTCCATAGACCCAAATCGGGTCCGCTTACGACCCTGGAGTGTGGGTGTAGGTGTGAGGTATTGATGAATACATTCAAACTGATACCATTTCCACACTCTCTCCTTTCTGATGACTTTTTTCAATTCCATGCTAACATTTTTCTATGTCATTGTTTTTCTTTTCTGCAGCTATAGATCTAATTTTCTAACCTAACGTATCATGAAGTTTCATTAGAAAATAAAAATAACAAATAAATTCTCGAAATAGATGTATTTACTTTCATTTTTATGTATTTATTATTATATTTAAAGATTTACCGTGAATAGATAATAATGATAATCTCTTCGTTAGTTCAATAAGATTTTTTTGTAATAAAATTTCGACGTTCATCGTTATTTAATAAAGAATTCATATACATTTCTTTGATGATCATTGCATATTTTGTTATATATTCAATTAAATCATCAAATACATCAGTTATTGACATAAAACGTTGAATTTTATTAAATTCACCAAGAAATTATATAAGCATCGTGCCATTGAAATGTTCAGCAATCATTTTAAGTACAATATGTGTTATACAACTATGTACACTTAAAAATGATCTTGAATTTTTTTATAATTTTATTAAAATAGAAATAAAAATTTTTAGAAGATTTTGTTTAAAATTTACTTTATATAATCGTTCATCAATATCTTCTCCTATATGAAAAGCAATATAGAATTGACGTAATGTTTCTGATGTAATCGTATTCTTCGATTTTCTTTTCAATCTTTTGGTAAGTTGTAATAAGTAGGGTTTTCTAAGAGGTGTCACTACTTGATTAGTAAACCCTATTTTAAATTAATAAGAAAATAGATCATCAAATGTTATTGATATATGGTAGCTTACAAAGATGAGTATCAGTACTGACTCACAGTATGCTAATATCACTTTTTTTTCAGTACGTGTCTAATTTCGATATTTTTCTCTTTCGACTTTTCTACGATCAGCTATGATGTCGATCAAGATCTCTCGAGAAAGAGAATAATTCAAATTTCTAACATGTACACACAAAGAAGTCTTTAAAATTGGTTGAACAAATCAAAGTTCTCGTACGAATTCTATAATTTATTAAAGTTAAAGAATATTTCTTACATACCTTTCAAATATGATATTATCATAAAACTTGTTGTCGAACTATGAAGTTTACTTATCAATAATGAAATTAACAATTTTTTTTTTTATCAGATGTTATAAACATTAACCTGTTAACTACACATAGAATTCATAGAATTAGAATTTTTGTTTAGTATCACAAATAATTCTGAGTGTAAAAAAAGTAAAAGACTATTGAGACATTGTTTTTAATGTCAAATATTAGAATAAAATTTTTCGAAGAACATCAATTGAAATATCTGTTTTACTTACTGAAAACATTTAATATTTTTGTTGTTTGATATAAATCATTGAATTTCTCTAAAAGATTTAATTTAAATTGTCGATATTCATCAGGACGTATGGATATCAGTCTATTGGAATCCACAGCAACACTCACACCCACGTCCTCTTCATTCAGGCACTATTTATGTATAGATATATATAAATATTTATTTGCTTAAAATTATTTTTCTTTTAAAAAAAGCATTTCTAATCTAGCGTTCTTGTATCAATCATATCCGATAAATGAGATAAATAAATAAATAAATATACTATTCAAATACTGGATTTAAAGAAGAAAATGCTGAAGGAAATAATTTTAAATAACAAGGGATTATTAAAATAAATCCCTAAACATTTAACTTGTTTAGCAGGTAAGCATTTTTGATATTGAACAGAAAAACGAAAACCAAGTTGACATGATGTATAATTAAATGTACGACTCTCAAGACATGTATAATGATATTGACAATTTGATCGATATTGATCAGCATAATTACCATTTGGTCTATCTCGACAATTAGGTACAGCCTCACATAATGGCGAATAATCATAATCACCTGTATTTATAGAAAAAATAATAAGAAAAAAACTTATTCTGTAGAACAAAAAAAAAAGAGAGAGATGTGCAGAATAAGCGAAGCATTAACGATAACTTGTTGACATTAGATCGAGCGATATTTTCATACATTATATGAAATTTTCTACGCGGAATTCAGCAGTCACTTCGCAGATAGGAGATTCTTTTTTTTCCCAGTCTTTTTTATCCTGTGACTAGCTGACAATGCCTACTTTTCAGGTGATGAAAGTTTTGTGAATTCGAAATTTTTCGAGTTTGCTTCTTATTCGATCGACTGTAATAAGAGTCAGGATTGTCAGATTTGCCGAAATAGCAGGACAAATTCTGAAACTAGCGACTTATTTTCAAGAGTAGTCATCCTATTCGGCAATGTTTCGATATTAGAAAGTCTAATATTATTCTATCAAATCTTATCTATCTAGTAATGACTCGATTCTGGTTCGAAGTTTCGGAATTCAATAAAATTTCCAAGACTTCTGACTAGTTGCCTCTTGACTCAAAACACAGAATTGTGACTGCAGTGAATCGCAGCAATTCGAGAATGGATGCAAGAGATTCTGATGGTGAAACTTCAGGAGATCTATTGGCGAAATTCCGGAACCCCAATAGGATGTATTATAGACACATATAAGGTTTTCTTTGTACTTCAGCTTTGGTTTAGTATAGAGACAAATGTTACAATGTTTCTTTGTCATTTGACATCTCTTTATTTCTATTGTATTCAATGAGAAAATCAAGATTTTTATCATTCATATAGCACAAAACATATTTGAATAAAAATAGCTAAGATGTATATTTAAAAATTAAAGAGCCACGTTAGAAATCTTTTATCTAAAAATGATAAAAATAAATTTCTATTGATTACTTCTTAGTTAGAGTGCAAAGAAAAGCTTAATCTACATATATCTAGCAAAAAATCTTACAAGAATCAATACAATTTTTTCTTGCACCACATTTGACAACTTGAAAATGTTCACAACTTTTTGTTTCAACTGAGAAAAGTTTATGTAATGGACAAACTTTTTCTTTTAGATGATCATTGACACATTCATAGTAATGACAACAACTATCAGGAGCTACAAAACGTAATGGTTGCCCGTTTGGTGGACATTTATGTTCACCTTTGAAATAAAAAAATAATAGAAACTACGTACATATAAATATTGAAGACAATCACTCACAATTAGAAACATCTTTTGGCCATTGACAACCAAGTTCTAAAGAAAAAAATAAACAGAAAAATAATATAGAATTGTTTTTTTTTTGACTTACTTTTATCCCAGAAAAGACCTGGTTCACAAAATCCAGATTTATCAACACCACCTATTAAATCATAAAATAGTAAAACTAAAATATATTATTCATTATACCATTGCAATAATGAAATGTTGAACAATCATATGGATCACGAAAATGTTCTTGAATCCCTTTTGGACACGGAATGGGTGGATAAGGAGTATTCTGTTTAGAAGAATCAGTTCTTTCACTTTGATTATCGAGATTTGTTGATATTAATGATGATGTATAGAAATCACCAGCTGCTGTACCTATTGAAATTCCAAAACAAAAAATTGTCTGAACTCAATGAAAAAAAAAAACGTTCAATATACATTTAGCTTTATCTGGCCATTCACATTCTTCTGATATTGGTGAAAACCAAAGATTATCAGAACATTGTAGTACTGTATGTACACCAATACCACAATAATGATAAATATGACAATATTTTGGATCTAAAAATAAATATTTAGTTGATTAAATCATGAATAAAAGTAAATACCAGGAAAATATCCATCAGCATCATATTCACAAGTAAAATTTGAATCAACTTTAATTGGTAAACGTGTTGTCGTTGATTTTCTTGTTACTCGTGTAGCATTAGCAAATAGAGTCACTTTAATTTTACAAAAAAAAAGAAACACTCAAGAGAAAATCTAATTGAAAATGATGTGTATTTATTTTACTACCTCGAATATCTGTTATTTGATCCCATTTACGAATACCTTTTTTACATTCAATTGTATTTTCCCAACCACAAATTTTCTTTGCTGGATCCCATAATGTACCTTCAGCACAAGTAGTAGTTGTATCAATACCTGATGTACATATATGATATATTCGACAATTTGATGGGTCAGGATAATAACCATCCTCTAGAAATAAACCATTAAATAAATAGAAAGAATAAAAATTTGAAAAAAAAAATATTTACCTTTACAAACAAATGAAGTTGCATCTCGTTTATATCGATCTAACTGATTATCATTATCAGCTTCATCGGAATTATATAGATAAGAATTTGATTTTGTTATAAGCAATTGAACGTTAATATTCGTATGTAATCCTGCCGTATTAGTTTTTAAAGATGTTGGAATAGTCGATTCATACTGAAAAAAATTGTTGATTGGTTTCGCTGATGCATATTTTTGTCTTATTATATTCAATAGAATATGTGACTCAGTTGAATCAGATAGAATATTTAAAACACCTAAAAGGAAGCAATTCTAGTTTTTAAATTCAAAAAACAAAACGTAATATCCATTCTACCTATTATATAAATAATAAACCAGCACGATGACTTTGTATCCATTTCGTAGATATATTCATTGATGAATATAATATATACGTTTGAATTCTAACGTGTCGTTTGTCTTTGTGCTCTTATAACCTTTTATTTCTTTTTATTAAAATATGCATGTATTGTTTAATTGACCTCGTACATATACGTCCGAACAATAAACTATGTGAATATAATCACAACTATATTATTGTATGTTTGTTTGAGGTATTTCGTTTCTTTTCTCTTCTTTGCTTTGTCTCTCCTAGTCGAGGATATAGCAAACGAACGAATGTGTAAATCGAATTACAATCTTATAATCGTACATCTGTATTCTTTTTTTATTCTGTAAATAATCAGTTAGATAGAATATTAGATTAATTCAAATTTCTCAAGGTCTCAGCAAATATGTTCATTCTTATTGAACACAAACTAACACAACAATAGAGAAAAAAAACGCATTGATAAAAAGTTTTTTTATTCAATTAATTGCAACTTAATTATCATGAAAAGAATTATCGTTAAAAAGATTTGAATAAAAATTTCAATATTTCGATAATCTAAATAATAAACACAAAAACAAATCAATTTAATACACAAATATTGAACAATGCGTGCTTTTCATTGTGTAGCACTTCCAGGAACAAATGAATCACATATTCTTATAGAACTGCTAAATTTATGATTACTCACATTAAAAAAAAAATCCAATTTTAATCGATTATTCACATGTTAATCGAAAGCGATCAAAATAAGGTTGGAACTATTATATAAATTGTTTCAAAATTGAGATAGTACAATAATACTAAGAATTGATTGAAATCCAACAGATTTTTAATCCATTATTGTGATTTTGTTACAAAAAAAATGGTCTTAATTGATTAAAACTGATTTTCAAGGAATACAATCGATTTTCATCAGTTTCTGTATGAAATTTTATCGGTTATTATTATATTTAATCTGCTCTTTATAAATCTTTTTATACATGGATAAGGTTAAAAATTCAATGACTTTCTAATTCCTTATTCCGATTTCTAGGAAAAAAATCAATTATAATTGATTATTATCTAATTTTTCTGATTGTCCCCACACATGGACATATTATGGGTAAAATCGACTAAAACCGATTTTTAGGTTTCTGAGGATAAAATCAGTTATTGACTCTAATTTAATCGATTTTTCGTGATTATTTTAGTGTAATCGATTTGAATCTGAATAGTTTCGATTCTTTTTTTTTTTTACAGAGAAGTACTCAGATATTTAGCTTCACACATTTTATTTTCCGATACACATTGATAATAGATATGACCATTACGTTCATTGCTATCTATTTGATAGTTCTAGAGAAAACCATTAATGATATTAGTCAATTAACTTACAATTGATTTTTATCAGTTAAATCAATTTATCTTTTTCTATAAGAAAAAAAAACTCGTTCATATTCATTACATTCACGTGTTTCATTATCAAATAACTTCTTCAGCACTATTATCTTTTCCATTTGTTGATAATATAGGTAGTGCTGTATTAGATTCAGCATAAGATTTTGTTCGTACTGTTGTTGTATTTAATAAAATAGGATGAGAGTAAAAAACTATTTTTGGTGTTGAAAAATCTCATACCTTCATTAGAAGTATTTTTGTAGAATTCACGTATATTTTCGAAGAAAATATCCACTATTACAGACCTTAGCAGCTGCATACCAAGAACTTCAGCTTTATTTAACAGAAGAAAGAGTTGAACAATATGAAGAATATGAATTTGACTGCTATACAATATTTCAGTGTTTTCATAATTATTTGAAAGAACAAATATACACTTGATAAAACGCTTAATAGGGTGTGGGTGTGGGTGTGAGTATATGTGTCACATTCACACCAAGACCTACGCACACCCACACCCACACCCTAGGTGAGTTAGTTTTCTTGTTTCCTTATGTTTTATATACCATTTTGTAGCTCGTGAAATTCTCTATCGAATGGTATATAATAGTTGGGGTTTTATTTGACTATGATAGGAAAATTTTTTTACGAAAACAGAGAAGGGTCGATCTTCTCATAGGGAAGCATAGGGAAAAATGACTATTTTTGCAATAACTCAGCAATGACTCGGCCAATCATTCTCATCTTCGAACTCGATCGAGATATTGTTGAGACTAAACTGTGTAGAAAATTTCATCGCGATTGGACTCTCCTTTCGAAAGTTATCGTGTAAACGGTCGGACGGACACACTAACCGATTCTAGAGTGTACTCACTTTTTGAGTACACAAAAATGAGTTTTAAGTTTCCGCTTGAAACTTTGCATGTAGATAGGCCTCAATGAGAATAGTTCATTGCGAAGATTTCAGATTTTTTGGTTGCTCATAGTCTGAAATAAGAACGTCGGATCTGTTGGTGTATGCGAACAATTTTACCATAGTTGTATCTTAGGATAGGAACAACCAAAAAGACTGAAACTTTCACAATAAATTATTCTCATTGAGGCCTATATCTATGCAAAGTTTGAATTTGAAATTCAAAATTCAGTTTTTCGAGTGTTTCTGAGGAGGATCACAGCTCTTTTTTCTTAAAAATACATTAAAAGGCAGCATCAACAGTAATAAGCTAGCGGCACAGACTCTTTTTCAGAGAATTCATAGATCGTTAGGATCTACATAATGCGCATATGTTAGACTTAAATGCGATGTGACAGTTGAGAATGCTCTCTTGTGAGTATCTTCGGTGTGGGTGTGAGTGTAGACGGTGTGTGATTATGGGTTAACAAGTGGATTATTCCTCACACTCACATTCACGGGGTGTGGGTGTGGGTGTGGGTTTAGATCTTCTGATCGCACCGACACCCACACCATCACACACAACCACACCCACACTCACACCATCATACACACCCACACCCATCACACCGACATCCAAACCCAAGATACTCTTCTTACTCAGGCTCTAACAATGCGCATTATATCTTAAAGTATAGATTTGAAGTCCCTCTATCTGAATCAAAGATCAAAATCGAAATTTGATATAGATGACAAGCCATTTTCATGCCTTCTTTTACATGTTCTTTTTTCAAAAATAATTAGTTTTAAAAGGATTTCCTCTTATACATTATTGGAAAAAGAGGCATGGAAATATATACTAGATTTTGAAACGAAAAATAGTTCCTGCCACTACAAATATCATTTTGATATGAAGGTTCAATAACAATCGTAGATTGATTCATTTATTGAAAAGAATAGTGTATTAATTATTCTAATATAAAAAAGATTCAGCAGCCCGATTGTTATTTGTTTTTCTGATGATAAGCTTTGATTTGTTCTTCTATTTTTTCTCTTCTGATAGCTTCTTCTGTTTTGCCTTTTATTATATTAGTCCACAAACCTTCATTTCCCGATGTAACACCTTCAAATGATTGTCCATCTTCACTCAAAGTAATTCGATATTGATCAAGAGCTATTAAACCTTCAGCACTAACGTCTTTTCTCACACCTTCAAATTCTATTTGATATTTATCTCTATAATATGTACCTTCGACAAATTCTCGACCATAATCTCCAATGCGATGAAAAATATGTGAATTTTCTGGAGCTTTTTCTAGTGACCATAAAATAAAACCTTCAATGGGGACATTTTGCATTTCTTCCTTGTAGTCACCTTTGATTTTAAGAGTCATCTTGAAATCATATGTGTAATCATGTGTTCGATATATCCATTTGCCAACAAATTTGAATTCATCAGACAAAATCAATGCATCCATTTCTATCTTGAGAAATTTTACTAAATTATCAAGACAATAATACTGAGCTTCGCGTAAAAGTTCATTTTGAACAATTGGATCAGAAGGAATATCAATGTAGCCATCACGTAAATAATTCAAGATGTATCGAAAGTGTTGACCATCTCTGTCGATGAAGATACCTTTTTGTTGATCATAAACTAGTGGAAAATGAAACAAAGATTTGAGCATTGAATCTTGCGAACATAATGTCGCCTTCGACGTTGTATAATATGTACCACCAACATTTAGTTCGATTATCTCATTTTCTTTGTTAGCCATGAAATTTGTCTAATGATGAATTTTAATCACAAGGAAGAACTCTTTTCAATGTAAAGAAAAAGAAATTCAACAAGCATAAAAATAGCACAACTTATTGACAACAAAAGTGAATGAAAACAGAAAAAGAAGTAAGTGATATAAGATATAAGAGATAAGCAGTAGAATTTTGAAATCTTTTCTATATTCTGAAATTCTTTAAGATGTACAGTAAGAGTCTATGAATGGATCCTATCTGCGTCAAACTAGTTATTCATTTGAATATGTATCTTTTCTATTTTTTTTTCTCCTCTATTTATGATCATTAGTGTACGCATATATCAATTGCTGATTGTTTGTATTTTTTTTTTGAGTCGTGTTTTAAAGGATTCCATTATCTCCACTACAAGTACTAGGATCCAGCCGATATCTACGTTTATTTATTATCAAATTTAGACGTTTTGATACTCATCCATACCATTGATGAATTGACTTGTGTATCAACTCTCAAAAATCGATTGAATTCGTTTTCATTTTTATTCAATTTTACTTGCTTCCATTATTTATTATAAACAATAAATTAATAGACGATCAGTTTTTTCGATCAATTCTTTTATTCATTCGACTATAAGAAAAAACTTATTGCTTTAAATTGGTAATCTTAATTGTTTTCAACAGTAACTTATGTTTGTTTTTTGCGCTTCTTATGTATTCTTGTCTTTAGTTATCTTCACAAATTTTTCATCTAATTTCTTTTCTCATTTGATTGTTGTGTATGCACATGAATTACTCATTTCTATCATTCATGTTACTTTTTCTGTTTATGTTTGTACGATGTATGCGCTAACTATTTACATTACATACTTCTAGTAAATCAAGTTTCAAAGTCCAACTTCTGACTTTTATACATTAGTGCAAGACTGTTTATGCTTTGAAAGCATTCGAGTGGATATTATATTAAATCGCATTTATCAGTGTACGAGAGAGTCAATGTGATAAAATACGGTAGCTTATTTGTACTATTGAATGCGTATTTGTTCCAATGTATGCGAGAATGAACATCCTCTATCTATCTAACGTAAATATGAAGGAAGCTATAAAACGATTGGTAAGAATACGTTATTCCGTACATATAAGAACTGATTAACTAGTGCCAGAACACCTCGCAAATGTAGCGAATAACTCAATTTTGGTTCACTGTACTGTACAGCGTTTAATAATCAAGTGTCTTGTGATATCTAGTCTAAAATCATAGTATCTGACCTGTAGGAAATGTTCAGATTAATTTGGATGCTACCATCAATAGAGAATGCTTGAATTTTATATTCTCTCAGCAGTGTCATGAAAAAGAGAGTTGCGTTATGTTGTAATTTCAAGCCACTATACTAAAGAAATCGCCAAAGAATCCGAAATTACATTTTGTTTTCAACTTTTCTTTTACACAGCAATTTAAAATGACTAATATTGTTTCTTCGGCTTTTTTTATGCTATCATGGAAGAACAGAAAAAAGAAAAAGTTCAAGTGAAAACAACGACATAATAATATGAATCATACATTTTTGGGTGTGGGTGTAGGTGTGTGTGTGCGAATGAAGACAAGATTCACATCCACACACCCACACTCACACTCCGATTCTGTTCAGCACTCTACCTGCTCCATCACTCTCTGCCTTTTAGCTTTTCGAATGCACTCGTTTTCTAGAAATCTGTCACATATAACATTTTTTCGTAGATGATTACATCGGAATATTCAAAGTTTGAAGTGAAATGACTGAAAAAGTCTCATACTGAATGTAAGGAAAACTAAAATGGCAGTTTACATCTTTATGTACTCAAGAATGAAGAAAACAATGGCAACAGTTATCGGATCCCTGAACACTATCAACGTATTTTATCAATGAAAGACTGTTTCAGCATTCTTAAATGAAAAGATTATGTTTGACACTCAATCAATGTCGATGGGCATATGTCCTTCGGAGATTCTCGATTCATGCTTTGTAGACGATCAGTTCAGTGAAATGAAACACTACTTGATCTATTTCTTAGATTGAAATCCTGGACACATTCAAGAACAGAGACCGCATCCGCTTGTCAATTGGCTTCATTCCATAGTTCTCGTCGATTGAATACAAAATTAAAAACAGATGCATCTCGGAAATCGTTTCTTCGTGTCTTTCATAACGCATGATATGTTCGAGATCAGTCACTTTAGAATTCTTTCGATAATGGTTAGCACTGTTTAGGTGTGTGAATATGGATGTCAGTATTATCTTCATCCGCACTCAAAACCACTCCTAACTACACTCTCATACTCAAGTAGATAACGTTTCTTCCTTTCTTGTTCTCGAAGTATGGAGTCATACAAGTATTGTTTGCTATTCATAATGGTTCAGTGAATTGAAAACTTCATGTAACTGCTCCTACTTCTCTCATGACAGAAATGCTAAAAAATAAATCTCGAAGTGCATGTTAAAATCTGCAAAGCAGTCTGAAAAAAGTATATATTTGTGAAAGCAGTTTGTGTCCATTATTTCATTTACTCTATGGATAAATTCTAATATAAAAGAATTTTCTCCTTGAATATTATTGACGATTCAAATTATCTACCTATAATTATCGGCTATTTCACAACCAAGTTTTAGAATTTATAATCCAGTTAAGGTATTAAACTTGAACGCAGTGACGTGGTCGAACTTACAAGAACTTGCTGCATTTTGTATGGGATGATTTTGGATAATACATCCTTAGAAGTCGTTTTTGTTTTTTGAAAAGAAGATTCCTCTTTAAATACGATTTCATAATTAGTCTTGAAGACAAATTTCTATTGATAATTTGTGAACTGAAATAATTATTTTTAATATGACATGACATATAAAAACAGTAGATGAATTATTTGGTTTATTTTTCTTACAATTTCTTGTTTTTGTAATCATATATCGATATACAAACATAATTAAAAAAAACTCTCTTGACTATGATATTGATTTAAAAAAATAAATTGTTTCTCTAGAGAAGTTTTTATCGATATTTTTGAGTTTTCGGTCCAAATCAATTCTTAAATTTGTCAACCTTAGCTCGTTTTGGTAGGATATTGAAACGACCTGATCGAGCTGATTGTGCTTCGTTTTTCTTTTGTTCTTGTTCGTTTTGCCCTGTGAGTAACTCTTTGTCATCAAAATTCTCAATTATTCATGGTTCTCGTAATCGCACAATAGATGACGTTGTGCTCGCCATCTATGGTCTTCTAGTTCCAGGTTTTATCGATAGTCCTATAACAAAGTAAATATTACAGTAAATTGAAACGGGGAAATGCAAGAGTAAGCTATATTGTTGACTTAATTACTGGTTTTGAACCAATGAAAGTATGCCCGTTGATGATAGAAAGTAATTTCTAATTCAGTATCACACAGTATAAACGGATAATCCATCAAGTGCAAGCTGGTTAATCTAAAACTGTCTTGAAAATCTATTAACTTTTTGTTAAACAGCTTGTCCACGTAAGGCTATACCTGAGTGGAGAAAGTTGATCTACTGAATTAACCGAAACTAATATGGTCGTCATGTAGAATGATGATAATAACATACGGAAATACATTTTTTTATGTCCATAGTGACAGTTTTAGATAGAAAAATAAATATCACAAAGAAGTGATTCCGTCACGAAAATCTCTTCTAGTTCGCTTTTAGGCAACAGCAAGTTTGGTTTTTTTTGAACAGATGATGCTCTAAATACACTTTTTTGCGCTCTATCTTATAGTCTGATTAGAAATTTTTATAAACATTCTAACTGGTCAAAAGCACTGTAACGGAATCACCGTCGAATGATTAAGATTTTTGTCGCAAAACAATTGAACCACTGTTTTTCTTTCAAGTTGTTATGTTAAATAAATGTTTGATTTCAGAAAAGTAAATTTTGAGTCCTACTGCCTAATTGCAGAGTAGATATAAGATAGTTTCGGTTATTGCTAAAGGCCATTCTGAAGCCATCCAGTCTATGTGATAAAGACTCGTGGTGTCATCTGGATAGTCGGTATTTCTTATTTTTGAATACAACCTATCGCTCTATGAATCATGTGATACTTTTTGTATTCTTTTTCTCTGTTTTCCTGCTGATGTTTTACTATTATTGTGACTATGTGACTTTTACAGCTATGCGGCTCGACATGAGAATACTTATTTTACGAGAGACAACTGACAATGTTCATGTTGAACTCTTTCTCATTTTTCCATAATGAGTAGTTTTTCTTTTCAAATATCATACTTGAAAGAGTGTCAAACGCCGCAAATTTTTTAGAAAATGATTTCTTAAAAGCAAAAAATATTTTAGTAGAACTTCACATAATACACTATCTTATGCAGCATTTGACGCTCTTTCAAGCGCGTTCGGGATCGAGGAATCCGAAGCTATATGAGTGGCTTCCTGAAAAGGTCGAACTCAAAAACGTGAAAAAATCACTAATAGAATCGAATTCTTCGACTTGAAAAGCATTCTTTCAAACTTCATACGAAATCATTATCGTCACAAAATAAATCACTTCTCATCAAATAAATCAACCTCACCAAATTCTCCATCACCAGTCACTTGGTGTTCATAACAGTAATTGACCTCTTTAGCAGTGTACAGTGAATTATCACAATGGCATCCCTAATTTCATATGCTCGTTGTCAAATATGTGAAGAAAACTATGGTTTAGACTTTAGACTTTGCTTATATTTTATGGTTTTAAATTAAGGGCTTTATATTATTAGAAAGATATTTTAAACTGATTCTCTTGGTTGTCTCTCTTTATGGAATAACAATCTTTTAATTATGATGTACTACCACGGTGTGGATGTGGATATCTTTTTTTAAGCAACATCCATACTCCATATTTCACACACGCGCACATTCCACACTATCCACATTGTTTCTATGCCTTTATCATGATTCTAAATCAGAACCGAAGTGAACATTATCAATGTTTTCTCCTCTGTTCTTTTTACATTGTTTATACTTGACAATGCGACTGTTTGAGCAATGTTATTTTCTTTTCTTCTGTAAATCAAGAAATTAAAATGCTTTTTTTTCTGTTTTTTTGTTGTTTGCGTATCTTGAATGTATTGTCGAAAGAAAAGATGAAGTGAAAAAGTCTATGTGAAATTTTGTTTTTAATGTGTTGTAGAAGGTGGATTTAATCTTTTTTTTTTTCAATAGTAACTAAATACATAGGAGTAAAGAAAGAGTGAACAATAAAATTAAAGAAATCGAAGGGCAAAGTGTTATGTTGTTTTAAAAAATAAAATATGATGAACAAATGTCCATTCATTCAATATTGTGTCAGACTTTTTTTTATATAGATATTGTTCTAAAAGAAACATCACGATCGTGGATTGAAATAGTAATACATTACTTCTTAATCAGTATTGCATAAACGTCGTTCAATCGATTTCATTCGTATTTTTAGAACAAAATGATCAGCGTAAGACCTTTCATGATATTGAATCTGCACAGTTGTTGATGGACATTTTGCACATAAAAGTTTTGTAAGAAGATTAGAAAGATGGAACTTGTCATGTAAATTCTGTCGATACGAATAGAAGAAATTTCTTTCAAATCGTCTATTTAAATATTTTAAATTATGAGAACATCTCACGAAACCTCTAAATTCAAAATTTTAACTCATTTAAATGTACTTACAGTAAAAAATTTATCTTTCTTGAAATCCTGACAAGGTACTAAATACAGTTAATTCACCTTCACCCTCATATTTGTTTATCCGTGAGAAGTTTAAGTTGAATTTCTAAACTTAACTTCTTGCAATCATTTGAGAAGATCGTAACAATGTCAGAAAATGACTTATAAAATGTAAACATAACGAATGCAGCACAATACAGATAAAAAAATCATTATAAAGTGTTCATAGTTGGTTAGTATCTATATAATATAGACAAATTTGATCTAAAAGTGAGTTTACACTTAGGATATTTATTTAGAAGACGTAAAAGTCAATTTTGTTTAGTGCATAATTTATCTAAATATGTTCTGATTCGGTACTCTTTTGGATCTTTTTCTTCCTTTGGTGCGTTAGACTCTGGTTGATCGGCATCTTCAAATCGATCAATTTCTTCACCATCTCGAAAGAAAATAAATGCCGGTGTTACTTTAATGTTGAACCCAGTCTTGAATTTGTCTTCGTCGAGACATTTGTAACAATGGAGATCAAACTTATGTTCGTAAACTTGTCGACACCAATTAAATTTATGTTCTACAGTATTTGGCTCAGGATATCTATTGTTATAGAATTCAAATGAAATATTCTGTGATTAGAAATGTAACATTTACCTCTCATTGAATAAAATTACAGCAAGCTTGTGGTCTTGAATCTTTGCTTTCGCTTCTTCTACGGTATTAAGTTCTTTTGGCTCGTCGCAAGCTATTCTATATCTTTGAGTCATGGTTTTATAGTCAAAGATCAGACACTAAATGGAGATGTTTTGCCACGATCAAATAAAAACAAAACAACAACTCAATAGAACTTACAAAATGATGAAAGAAAAATCTAGACGGAAAAAACGCCAATGGTTGAGTTGCCAAGGTTGTTGCTGTTGTTACTCGTGTCACACAATGAAAGGAAGAAAAGAAAAAAATAATCATTTTTACTTTTCTACAGATCTGACATTCATTTCAATTTTTTCACAGAACTGATAGTTTACATAATTACCTCTATAGATGTCTTTGAATCGTGTGGGTGCTATAAATGACACTCAAACATCGACACATATCGATATCGAAAACAATAAACCAACATGGAGAGATCTTATTGATAAAGAAGCAGAATCCAACGAGTTGCTTAGTGTCACATGTCACGCTTACTCGACTAATGACAGAGAAATTGATGATCAAACAAAAGTTTGTCCTTGTGGTCGATTGGCGAGTTGCCACAGTTTTGATGGTTTGGCAGAAATGCAGGATGCCAATGCTACCTTTAGTCGAAAATTTGTCATTAAACAGAAACTGACCGTATATGGACAGCTTAACAATGGGGCCCAAGTATGTAATATATTCATATTAGTACAAAGTATGACTTTTTATTGTGAAACACGATCTAAAATGTATTTATCAGTATAGGGCAAGATTTGTGAATCACTTTCTGCGGCTTCCCATGCCATCGCTATAGATCGTGACAGGTATCTTCGAACACCACATTGCAGACCATGGCAAACATGTACGACTCGGTGCTTTCTATTAATTTTCCGAAAACTTTTTTTTTTTGCATTTTATTGCAAAGGGATCATAATAGACGTAATTAGGATAATAGATTTACTTATTCCTGTCGTTCTCTTATTCGATATTCCAAACGCTTGCCAATATACTATGAACATAAAGAATCATTTTAGATGAAATTAGGAATTTTCATATAACTTAGTGTCAGCCCCCTTTTCGATCAGTCCTTTCGCGGCATCCATACCGAATGAGATGTACTGGAAGCGTTTTCGTGATATTCACATCGAGAGATTGCGCGTAAATGTGTTAGTTTATTTTAGTTCCAGAAATTCATTTGGTTTCCGGAAATTCACTTTTGATTTTCGAAAAGTCATTGATTTTTTTGGAAATTCATAGAAGTCATCATATGTGTTAGACGCTTACTACTGATAACAGTAGTTAAAACGTGTTTCACATTATAATTCCGTTGAGACTGCATTAACAGTATTTTACTTGTGATTAGTTTATTCGATGCAATGCAGATAAATCAAATACGTTTAAAATATTATGCCAAATTATGCAGAAACATGTTGGGGAGAAACCTGTTTTGCTTATCAGTTGTTTTGGTGGAGCCGAGTACTTCACAATGACTGATAAATTGGAGAAAGAATTTATGAATGGTATTTCACAAGCGGCAGTCACGAGAGGTATATTCTGATTTGGAACTCGAAAAAAATCGTTTTAATTTTTGTTGTTCATATAGGTGTGTGGTTGTTGACAACTGGCTTGAACAAGGGTGTGTCGAAACTAATAGGACAGAGTGTTCGTCGTTACAGATTACTGAACGAAGACTCGTGTAAACCGACTATTATCGGACTAACTAGCTGGGGAACAGTAACAGAACACACTCAAAATGTGCTCAAATGGCAGGTAAAATTTGTAATTGTTTGAATGTTATCATTAATCATATCGTTTATGTTTTCTTTCAGGCGTCACGTAACATATTGTATACTACTTTCGCACATTTTGCTGGACAAAGAGCGCCGACAACATTGAATTATGATGAAGAAAAAACACTTGACAAAAATCATTCACATTTTCTTCTACTAGACAATGGTCGTGTAAATTGTTATATTGATGATCGTCCTCGTTCTGATTTCGTTAAGAGCGCATGTGCTGAATTTAAATGCCAAGCTATAACGATCATTGTTGAAGGTGGTTTCAATACTTTGGAAGTCATTAAACATGATTTAATGGCTAAGCGACCAGTAATCATCATTCATGGTAGTGGCCGTTTGGCAAACGTTCTTGGCACATTACTCGAAAATTCAAGCAAAGAAACTATACCTGAGTATGAAGAATCTTTGTGTAAATTTTTCGCTGAGTATTCCATAGTGTCTTTTATTTAGAGAAAAGGACGTAAAAGAACAACTTGAATCAGTTTTTCATGAACATTGGTCTAAGCTTGAACAAGACAAAGAAAAAGATGAAAACAGCATCATTGAAGCTATTAGAGATTTATTTAAACCAGAGTATCGCAAGAATCTGAATGTATTTTATCTTGAACGTGATCCAAGCCTTACTGATATTATTTTTAAAGCAGTGGATACTGGTAAAATTATTTGTATATTCTCCGTACATAGAGTATCAAAAGATAATTTATTTTCTAGCTCATGCTGATGCAGAACAACAAAAAAAGTTTCTCAAATTAGCTATCAGTTGGAATTATGCAGATAGAGCAGAATCTATGCCTAAACGTCTCGAAGTATGTACATCAGGTCTTTTCATATTAAAAATAACAAAATTATTAAAAAAAAAATAATTTTAAGATATTTTGTTTAAGTATCTCAATTTTCTTTTAGGATGATCCAAAACTCTACCCTAGTTTATTTGAACAAGCACTCAAAGAAAATCGACCAGTATTTGTTGATTATTTTCTAAGACGAAATCATAATCCTCTTCAAACAACTGAATTTCTTAAATACTCTGAAAGGTTGAGAATGACAATGAACAATGACAATAAATTCAATTCAGATCGTAAGGCAGATCAGTCAAGAAAACAATCATTGGAAAACGAAATAAATTTGGAAGATAATCTACGAGCAGAATGCGCTCTTAAATTTATCATTAAGGAACTCTATGGACCTTTTCAGACACATTTTGATGTGAGATATATTTCTATTGATAATATTCTCTTACCATAGTTATATGCTATTCTTCTAGCATTGGAGTATTCCAAAGACATTAAAGGAACTTGATGCAACTTATGCACAATTAATTGGACCATACGTTAATTCATTCTATTTCGAGCAAACTAAACGCAGTCAATTCCTACAAGATGTCATATTATTCGTCTATCGTGGTCGTATTCATGATATTGATGAAATCTCATCGACAGAAAACGGTAGTGAGGAATCGTATATAACTTATACATGTGATAAACCATTCAGTAGCCAAGAGATGTTACGTGAACTTTTTCTATGGAGTGTATATACGGGTTATGCTGATATTGCTTTTGTTCTTTTGTTACAACTTGAATCACGAATGGTCGCAGCATTGATCGCAGCTGGTATAGCTCAGCATCTATCTTTATTTGCTAGTACTTTGGATGTACGGCATACATACATTGAACAGGCAAAAAAATATGAAACATATGCTACAGATTGTATTAACGCCTGCTATAAACATAATGAACGACTTGCTTGTCAACTTCTTTTACGTGAAAATCCACTTTTTGGAAATGTTACTTGTATGCAAGTGAGTCAAATTGACTTTTTTTTTCTAATAAGTATGTACTATGAATTTTTATCGAAGGTAGCAATTGCATCACGTATCATACAATTTATCAATACTGACTGTTTCAATCAAGTATTAAACCGACAATGGTTTGGTCACTTACCAGGCAATGCAACTGAATCATCAATAGCAAAATTAAAATTTTTACTCAGTTTAATATCATTAGGATTGATTAAACATCGTCTTAGGAAATATAGTGCCGAAGATGTTGTCGATCAAACTTCACAAGAAATAGTAAGATTGTTTTTAAATTCAACTACATCTTTTCATTATAATTTGATGTTTGTTATTCTAGTTTCAAAAGAATGATAACACTCAAAAGAATGATTCTCATAGGTATTTTATTGTCTCTTTCGCTCAATATATATATATTAATATACATTATAGATGGAAAGGAATCGAAGATCAAACGATTAAATCTCCTAATTACTTTCAAAAAGTATTCTATTTTCATTCAGCTCCTGTTGTCAAGATGTGCTATGATTTTGTGAGTTATCAACATCCATTATCGTGTAGTGTAAAATACGTTCATATTTTTATAGGCAATCTATATATGGTTTCTACTTGTCTTTAGTTATATGATGTTATTTCATATGAACATAGAGGAAAATTCAGTTCATTGGACAAAAATTTATCTGATTATTACTGTGTCAGCAATGCTTATTGAAGATTTTCGTAAAGTAAGTGAGACACATCTGCTATAACCTTATTCTTCTACTATGAATATAGTTGGCCGTTGATTATTATACACGAATGTTGGAAAGATGGCATCGACCGGGCATATGGATGATTCCCATATATGCAATGCCCTATCTTCTTTTTTATATTGGAATTATACTTTATTTTCGATCAGAAAATCGATCAGATCTTGTTACAGATGCAAGGTAAAAGATTTTGTTTAATAATTTAATTCTACTCGTATTGAAATATGTTTATTCATAGGATTATTCTGGCCATTGATCTTGAACTTTGGTATCTCTTCTCATTACGTTTTGTGAGTGCTATTAAACTATTAGGACCAAAACTTTTCATGATTCGAAATAT
>CAJNOL010003312.1:0-24071 GCA_905250125.1 Rotaria sordida
CTCTGGGCATGTCTTTATGAATATAAAGCTTGAGCCTACCCCTATCAGTGATAAAAAAATGAGCTTGTTTGCCCAAGTCGTAGTGGAGATATTCAAATTTGTTTTTGGTAAGTGGCTCTTGGGACACCCTGTATAATATCCGCTTTCTATCTCAGTTGTGTCACAGAATCAAATGATTGTACTATTTAAGTACATGACTATATGGCACATAAAAATGTGATAAGATAATAGAAGAATAAATAGTGTACACAAAAAAGAACAGTGAAAAATATTAAGATGTGCCGAAATAATAACATTAATTTTATTATTAGTTTGTGTCGAATCAAATTGAATCGAATCTGAATGAAAATTTTCTCATTCGTTCTGCATTCTGCTTGAAACAACACAATGTTCTATAGTTGTGCTTGAGTCTCTGGAATCTTTGAAAATTCAAAATTTTCTAAGGCTTTCTTTGACTGTGGAGAATCAGGGAGATGTGAAGAGATGTAACTCCAAGAATTCAATGACTTTCAAGCTTACATGTGCTTGAAACAATGAACGATTACTGGTATGGGAAGTACTCAATAATTTCAAGCTTTCCGATCCCACAGAAAGTCAGACATGTCGCCAGGGGAATTCATTTTCTGTTTTAAGAAATCTAAAATTGCTCAGAGTGCGAACCGCCATCTGCATTCCACTATTGATTGATCGATTTACATTATTATTTGTTTGATTCAATTTTATTGTCATGAATTCGAAAATAAACGATTACAATTAATTAATGAATTAAATCTTAACGAGTTAATCATGTTAATTAATGTATGTTTTGGTGTTCGTATTGTATTTTTTTTATCCGTTGAATTCAATGTTGAATTTTTGTACTCGATGATTTCCCGAATCGACGACATAGAGATTACCGTATTGATCGAATGACAAACCGAACGGCATATTGAGTTGATTTGGTTCTTGTCCTAAACCGTTTCCACCAACTATGATACTACCCTGTGTGGCTCCTTTTGGCCAACGCATGATTCGATTGTTACCGCGGTCAGCCACATAGACAGTGCCAAATCGATCAACAACGATTCCTTCAATATATACCATGCGTGTGAGGTCAGTTCCTTTTCCATTACCCCCAGCCACAATAATACGTTCTTTTGCACCTTCTACCCATTTCGATACACGTTGTTGCCCATGCTCAGAGATATACACTGAATGATCTCGATCGACGAATATATACTGTGGCTCAAACAGTTGACTGGGATCATGTCCAATTCCATTACCACCTGCAACCACTGTTCCTTCAGATTCTCCTCTTCGATATCGTCTCACTTCATAGTTTTCATTGTCAATGACATAAAGAGATCCATCTTCGCCCATTGTCAAACCTTTACAAACAATGTTGGAGATGAGAGTTTCTCCACTTATCCCATTTCGACGAGGCCATCGAACAACTCTTTTATTGGCATTGTCGCAGATAATAAGACTATCTGTTTCTTTGTCGACAATCACATCAAAAGGTTCATACATCTGATTTGCATTACTACCCGGTCAATTGCCACCAGCAACCACTTGGTCACTCGTTGTACCTAATTTCCATTCCACAATACGACGATTGGCTCTATCAGCCACATAGATCGTTTGCTCATCATCAACATACAAACCTGATGGCATTGAGAGTTGATTGATGCCATTGCCTTTACCATTTCCTCCAGCCACAGTGAGTCCATTCGATTTCCATCGAGCATTTGGATGAATTGCGATTAAACTTTCACGTAATGCATAGCCTAGAATCGAATGGAATGGAAAAATAAAAAATAAGAATTAAATAGATAATAAATTTCTAACATTTGCAAAATGACAGATGAATACATTACTGATATCGATTATTGATTAATATAATCATTCTTGTTAACTTTTCATGAATAAACAAGTAAGAAAATATATTACTTCATTGATAGAGACGCTTCTTTAAAGGGAAACAATTGATTTTTCTGACTATTTTCAACTGATGTCGAATTTTTAAAAACTGAAAAAAATCCTGCAAATAAATGAATTTATCAATGAAAATCAGAAGTTTTTGACTTCCACCATTGAAAATATCAATGATTTCATGGAAGTATACAATGGTTTCTAAAAATTGGTGTGCGATACAGTGGAGCTAGGACTAATAAAAAAACGAACCTAGTTGTATTATACGGAGAGTTAGCATTTAGCCAAGATTACTTTTCTTTGGTCTGTTTTGTATTGGATAACAAGTCAATTGTTTTTACATTTAGATTCTCCCTCATAGATATCGAGAATTTCTTTGTATTAATTGAGAATATTGGTGTAAATGTTAGTAAATATGTAAATTACTTTGGTTACTAATGGTGATGATGAATACGTCACAAGGTTAGATTCAAGTTGACATCGCTTTATAGTCGAAAGCCATTTAATGCCAATCAAGAGAAGCGCAGCACCTTACCCTGATAGCAATATAACTACATCCTTCTTAACTAGTACTTGCTTGTGTGTTAAACTATGGGAATATTCAGTTTTGTAGATTTCATCGAAAAGCTAATGAATGATAAAAACTTGGAACATGATGCCTATCAAAAGTCAAGGATAGGAATCAAAACAGTAATAACTTCCACTATTCGATGCTACTTAGTCTAGTACACAGGTGATCTCAACAACAGCATATATAACGAATGGATCCTTGAAAAATAACTAATCGGTCTGCGCCAAATGAATTAAATACAAACTTGAAACCAATTTTGTTGATTTTTAAAGAAAATCTATGGCTTCTGTAGTGTAGGATTCATGGCCTCTATGTTCAGTCTACTAAAGCATGTTACATTCTAGGTTTGTCTCCATCACAGATGCAGAACCCAAAATGATGTCTTCTTCCTTGAAGAAACGCCTTTTCAAGTTTGAGACAAGTTTTGACTTGTAGTACTTGATTTTTTGTAGTGCAGTTTTCAATTAAATACGATGGTTTTATGGTGTAAACTATACTCGATCAAATTAGACGTCATCAAACTCAAACAATCATATCAATCATCAGAAGATATAGAAAAATTGAGTATACCCATTGTGAGAAATTTTTTGAAGTTGAAATAGACCGTTTGAATTGTTTCAGCTAGCATTTTTTATGGGTAAAAGCAAATAACCAAATGTTGTGGATTCGACTATGACTTAACCAGATTCTACAGTTAAGAGAGAATAGATCCGAAAAAAAATTCCTCAGTTGCTCATGTAGTAAGCGAGATGGTCCAATCTGTCGTAGAATCTCTCTCTCAATAACCAGACATGAAGAGCACAATGTATATCATACCTGTTACACTAAAATATAAGATCATTGAATAATTATTGCGCTAAAGAAAATAACATAGATTACATACCAGAAAAGACCAAAAATGAAGTAGCGAAATATAATTCCCATCACTGCTTGCTGTGGAATAAGATGAAGAATCAATAGCACGCAGTCTTTTTATATATATGATACTCAGGTGGTAGTATTTAAACATTTTTTATTCGAAAATTGGCAATCACATCACTTAATGCTTCAATCAATAGTAACTAGAGATTGCTTATTGTACCTCGTTCTAGCTGATTTCGTTCTTCACAGAGATAATAAATGAAATGGGGTAGAAGATAGTGTTTCAAAAAAGTACCCATGAGATTCGCGTGGGGGTATGTCATGAAACTGCTTCAGTTTTAATTGAGTATTTGAAAAAGCTTGTTAGCGCAGCTCCTTCAGAGTTGAAATGTGGAGCTTACATATGCTCTCTAGCCTCATTAAACTAATACACAATATGTAAAATGAGAAACCATTCGTAGACTATAGTTGTTTTGTAAGATAATCAGAAATCAGACTAAGAATCTTTCTAATTTCCGCATATCGAGCAGAAATTTGTTTTTCTACAGGCGCTCTATTTTTATCTTACATTATTGCTATTCGCTCATTATCTTTCATTTTTTTTTAAATTCATTTTTCATAATTTAACATTCTTATCATTATAATCATTGAATTAATTGGCAAATAAATCTGTATTACATATCCAAGATATTTATAGAAGCTCTTAGTCTGTAATGGGGAGCTCTCGTTGCTAAGTGTCTATAATGGAGAGGAGGGGAGCCGCCAAAACTTCGGCTTAAAACTTACACTCACTATTTTCTTCAAAAATATATGTGAGTTCCACAATATATTAAAACTATCAAGACATATTAGATATTCATTTTTGTTTTCACTATCGTGTATTCTAGTAAATTATGTTTTTCAATCAACAATGGTGTATTATCCATCTTTAGTCTTCAAGAGACAAAAGTGAGACGTCTATAGCACAAAATCGACAGCAAAGTCTCGTGCACTTGTTTAATTCAATCAGTAGGAAATGTTTGTTCAATTTGTTCTGTTGACATATACCTGCACGTATGTTTAACTCTTTTATCGATTTGTTATAATAAACGCAAAAAGGATATATGAAAAATAAGTAGCGAAATTATTCTACAATAATTTACTTGAGGCCTATTCAAAACTTTTAATGTATCATTTGATTGTTTTTTGCTTTTAATAATAATATTACCTATAAAACGAGCATTGATAAATACGAGGAGACATAGCAGCGAAATGTTTATAAAACATTTTGAAGGCTTTTAATATTGCTTATTTTATTTGTTAATTAATTTTGAGTGTAAAATTGAAATAAAATCGATCTTTTTATCGGAAACTTAGAAGAGTTCTGATGTTTAGAGAGTGGTGGGTGTGGGTGTGTGTGGGTGTGGGTGTGGGTGTGGGTGGTGGGTGTGTGTGGGTGTGAGGGTGAGGGTGAGGGTGAGGGTGTGGGTGTGGGTGTGGGTGTGGGTGTGGGTGTGGGTGTGGGTGTGGGTGTGGGTGTGAGTGTGGGTGTGGGTGTGGGTGGGTGTGGAATGTGAGGCTTCTCATCATGTAGATCCACATCCACACCCACCCACCCACCCATCCACCCACACCCTCACCCACCCACACCCTCACCCACCCACACCCACACCCACACCCATACCCACACACCCACACACCCGCCACCTCACACCCACACCCACACCCACACCCACACCCACACCCACACCCTGTAAAGTCTGCATCACTTATAGCTTTTATCATAAATGATAAATGATAAGTGGCAAAAAAAAGCAAAATTTTTGCCTAACTTTACAGTTAAGTCTTCATCATTTATAGCTGTTAACATAAATGATAAACGATACATGGCAAAAAAGCAAAATTTTTGCCTAACTTTACAGCAAAGTCTTCATCGTTTATAGCTTTTATAATAATTTATCTAAATGGGTGCATGTATATTTTATTTTCTTAGTTATTTTCGAAATGATTAAGCACTTCTGAAAGTGCATTTATATTATAATTCGAATTAGGCATCTCATGGTTCTGTCGCACGGTGCACAGAATCTGTTTCATCCATCAATAGTATGTAGAATCAAAATATCAAACAG
The DNA here is from genome assembly GCA_905250125.1 of Rotaria sordida. NCBI lineage: Eukaryota > Metazoa > Rotifera > Eurotatoria > Philodinida > Philodinidae > Rotaria > Rotaria sordida. Next base: position 5,452 of record CAJNOL010003312.1, read on the forward strand.
TTTTATGTCTAGTGATGCAATTCAAAGTCTGAATATTATTTGTTATAATAAATAATTAACTGTATGAAGCTGTGTTCAGAACCACTAGCTAAGATTGAATAGAACAACATGTACATTGCCTAGAAACGATAGTAACATATAAGTAGAGAACTACAAAGTGATCACGATCCTGTCTGGACCAAATTTTGATTTTAACGGAGCTGGCACAGAGACAAGTAACCAATTAAACTGGTCCGAGTATATTTTTTACTCGGAAAACTATTCGAATTATTTTCATCTTTATTTTTCTGTTCTGACTAAGGATTTATCGATAGACTGTTTTTCTTTGTAATTTTGATACCAATACACATTTTTAAGATTATTTCTTTTCGATCCCATCACTGTCTTTGAGAATCCTAATAAAAGAAGTAGTAACATTTTGACAGATCCTAAATTCTGCTGATATCAAACTGATGTTTAAATAAACATTGATGGAAATTTATCCATTTAAAGTATGTATTTATATAAAAACAGTAAGCTTTCAGAGAGTTTTGTATATCGAAGGGATAGAACCAAAGAAAATTTCGAGTAGGAAAAAATTGATGTCTGTTTTCTTAGTTCTAATAGATGCATATAAAGACATGCTGCTATTTAATGGCCGATAAAAGGTTCGCTGCAGACAAAACTTTTGTCGCGCACTAATTATTAAGTAGTCTCTTGAAATTATTAACGCGAATTTCACATAAATATATTCAAAGAATGATACAAATTAGTAGAAAAAGACTGTTTTTTCTAGATTTCATTATTCATATTTCAAAAAAACCTATCGTTAGTTGACTATAGCTGCTCATAACATACCTTTTTTCACAATATAACAGAGTCCATCTAAAAAATATTACAACTGTGGTTTACTATTTTGATCCATGATCTGGTGAATCCAAGAGAAAATGCATTTTGACACACACAACATTTTGATTGGATAAATTCTTGATAGAATATCCGTTGTTTCTTTTCCAGTTTAACAGTCCGAAAATTGTTTTCGGTTTAACGAAACTGCTTCAGACAAAAAAACCGAAATCAAACAAATTCAGGATATATCTATAAAATTTTTGGATACCTTTTCCCGGCAGTGGTAATACTTTCGAAAAAGTATATTTCCTTTATAAATGGTATGGGTGTGAATATTTTCTTCCTAACATTCATACCCACACCCTCCCGTTGTTAGAAATACGTATTGTTGGATTAATGTTCGTCCCTTCCTCTCATTGTTCTGAAAACGTATTCTATAATTTTTAGGCTCTCACTCATAGGTGCTAGGGTCTAAAGGAAATGAAGGAAAGAGTGGCGGGAGGCCACAAAAAGCTCGATTCAAGCTTCCACTCACCATATTTTCTTCGAAAATATGTGAATTCCACAATAATCGACTAAGGCTTCAATCGATTATAAACGCTTTCGAAAATAATCCGCGAAAATGCATTAATTTTAGAATAATCCAAATAATCGATTACTAATGTGATTGTGCCATCTCTATTTGAAGCAATTTATATAAGAGTTTCAACTTCATCATATATGTATGACTCTGATTGAATAGCAACCCTATAGTTTTCAAATACGAGCAATCCAAATAACCATGGAGAATTAGAGGTTTCATGTTCGAATCTGGAGAGAATCACTTATCTTCGATATGTATGATTATAATAGATTACAAGGTAATAGTGGGCATAAAGTGGGAAAAATCTGGTTAGGATCAGTTTCTACGTGATTTAAAATCGATTATAATAGATTTTTTTATGCTGAAAAATCCTCTTATAATAGCACTATTATAATCCATATTTAGTCATTAAATTTGATTTTAAATAAAAAAAAAGCTAGATTTAATTGATGTATTGAATAATCATTGAGTAAAATCAATTCTAACTAAATATAGCTAATGTGATCACCCTTTGAGTAATGTATAATCAATTGATTTGATATCGACTTCATTGAGTTCTTTATTCAGCTTGACTTTTTGTCATATTCTTCAGTATGAAAAGAAGACTGTGGATTAAGAAACATACTGATGTAGTCTTTATAACGTAGTTTAATATCATTGAGAGTCATTCCATAATCGTTTAATGCATAGGAGTTACGACCTTGCTTGCCTTGTGGATTGTCGTGTAGCCAAGTAAGCATGGCTGTTTCAAACTCGCTGGACCATGTAAGACCAAAATGATTGTAAAGACGACGAACAGTCTCGATAGGTTGTGCAACTAAATCATCGTATTGTATGTCGAAACGTGAAGAATTCGGACATTCGCGTTGAAATTTAACGTGACTACCAATTGTAAGATCGGTGAAATCCACTGTTCGCTTTATGATATTCTGAATGATAATTGCTGTATTCGGATGCTTTTTATCAAAATAGAGACCAATGTATGCTACTGCTAAACGACACGCTGATGCTAGCACATCTTCAAGTTGGCGGTGTGTTATAACTAACATCGCCGTAGGATAATGCTTCAACAGCTCGTTTATGTATATAATATGAAGTGGCGCTTTCAAGAGCCAGTGCGAGTTGGGAGCATCAATACTATTCAACATTTGAATGAAAATCTTATGATAATCGTAAATAAAGCTCTTATTTGTATCAGTGCTTAACCAGTGCAGCAATTCATTATCGTTAGGAGGTGGGAGGAGGACATGAGACCAGCTGTATCCAACATGATGAAAAATATATTGATCTTCTTCAATGACATGTTGAGGGTGAGAAGCACGCATATCTTGTAAATGATCGCTCAAACCGAGATTAGCGAACATCTCACGGAATCCATGTAGGGTATTATTACGCTGTACCTGTGCCACAGTATCCGAACGAGCAAGTGGAGGAATTGGCTGCACCATTTCTGCATACAACGGTGCTCGACAGTTCGGATCACAAGCCAACAGATTGTACAGAAGAGTTGTTCCAGAGCGCGGCAAACCACATAGAACGAGCGGATGTGGCAATGAATTCGCTGGACTTGTAATTTCTGGGTGAGAGGCAACATAGTTGAGTACACGCTTTGCATTCATGTGATTTTGTTCGAGCGCTGTACATGCGAGATGGCGTCCAACTGATGATAGTTGTTTGTTTGAAAGGACGTGTTCGGCGAAGAATCGAAATGTACGTAGAATCTCATGATGAAAATCAAACTGCTTCTTAGCTTCATCACTAAGATCATCTTCTACGAAAGTGACGTTAGTACGAAGAACTAAAGTATTGTCATTGAGTTTTGTATCTTCGGATGACACATTGGATTCTTGTGTGTATGCCATGTCCACGAAATTAGGTAGTTTCTATAAAGAATAGGAGAATCGACTGATTATTCTTTTCAAATTTTAACGATTTTGTTTTGCTACATGAAAAGATACTATTCATTACAGAATTGCATGTGAGTGGAGACTTTTGTCTTAATTACTATGAATGATATGAGATAATACATGAGAATTGTATGCCTCATTATCGATATATCGTTTAACAGAACGAATATGTCTTTGCAGACTCTTATTCATGGCCATATGTTAGACAGTTTCCTCGTCTCTTAATTGATAAAATGTAAGATATATCTATCTGAGTGTAATGCTAAGTTGTTGCATAAAAAATGATTCTACTGAAGAAAACGTAAGCGACAAATGCAAGGCATTCGAATCGATATAAAAGACTTTGAAAAAAACAGTGTCGAAAAAAATTTGAAGGTCATGTATGTTGAATAATATCATAAGATAGAGGTCGAATTATTATATATATATATGGCTTTTTTCTTCACTAAATCTACAACAAGGCGTCGTTCTCCTAAAAACCTTGATTCTCGGGAAAAAATTATATCTCATTGAAATCGAATGATTGTTGCTATGATCTATGCTGAATTATATTTTTTCAAAAGCTTTTACTAAATTCAAACTGACTTTTTTTTACCGCTACACGTTTAAAAATATTAGGTATATATTATGTCAGTTTAAAGTTAAAATTCGCAATTAAAGATAGTCATAATCAAGATAAATCCTAAAAAAGTCCAGTTAAGGTATACTGCACAAGGAGCAAAACAAAACTGACAAATTGTTTATATTCGATAAAATGCATCACGTGTTTTAGATAACATTACATTCGAAAGATAAATCGACCACACGCAATGATAAGGACGAAATCCAATAGCAAAGATAATGAAAAGTTTAGTGTCGTCGAGTGACATCTGCAAATGTTAACAGATTAAGAAAAACTTAGTCAGTTTATACATTCTTAGTCTTCAAAGTTTCAAATTGTGTAACGTGTTTGATCGAAGTAAAAGATCTTAGAATTTCTGGAAACAACAATAGGCAGCAAGAAGTAGTTTAAGTCATACTTCTCGTGTAAGACGAGGAAAATGTATAGCTGTTGATTCATCTTCTATTTTCTACTAGTTTTTCACCTTGAGAAAGTTTTTATTAGCCAAGTATTTCTCAAGCATATTCATTTTGTCTTTTCGTTACAGCATAATTTTTGCAATATTATCATCTTGATTAAAATCTTGCACATAAGGAGATCAAAATATATTTATTAATGAATACGTATCCAAGTGAACTCCCATGTCAACCCGTACGCTACTAGTGCATGTACCTATGCTTTGTGCACTTCGTACGCGTTACGGTACATGTACGTTCGTGTACAACGCGTGTCCGTTTGTACGCCACGCGTTTCACTAACGACTTCTCATTATACAAACTAGTACTATAACAATGGTTCAATAGACAAAAGCTATTGTTAAAAATATTACTTAGTCGTTTTTAGTATGTAAATTCTACGTTTTAGTATAATTTTTATACAAATAAAAACATTTTGTTTTATTAGTTTTTTAAGATTTTCTTTCTTAAAATACTTTAGGACTTGAGTAATACAAATTAGTACAATTCAACGATAAAGTAATGGAACTATAATAGAAAATTATAAATTTTAAAATTTTTTTTAGTATTAAAATATTTTTCTGAAATTTTCATATAAAAATACCTGACTTTTTAATATTTGCAATTAATTTCTTTTATATTAATATATAAAAATTTTAATAAAATTAAATGTAAACATTTTAAAAACTAAATTTTAATTGATAAAAATTAAATACACATATTTAGAAAAGTATTGAAAAAAAATTTTTATGTTTGTTTGGTTTTAAATTTTTATATGATAATATTTAATTTTTCTATATGAATATATAAAAAATTTTAAAAAGTATTAAATATGCCTATAAAAGATATTTAAAAAAAGTTGAATAGTATCATATAAAAATTCAAAATCGAACAATTACAAATTTTTTTAAGTATTTACATTTATGTTTTTTAATTTTATAAGTTAATATTTTGTTTTTAAAATTTTTACATTTGATTTTATTAACATTTTTATATATTAATATAAAAAAATTTAATGCAAATTTTAAGAAAATAAAATATTATATGTTAAACAAGATTTCAACAATTTATGGCGTATGGTTGAACTGAAGATCGACATCCACACACATTGGATGGAATTTTCCAGTGAAAAAATGGCACATGTTTACAATTTTAATCGGCTTTATTCAATTTTGCTCTGTTAATAGACTTTACAAGTTTCATAGGATAAGTGAAATGCAATTAGTTTATAGTGATTTGTGCGAACAATTGTATATCACAGTCAAAACATTATCGTCGACACTTTTGTGCTTTTATGGTTGGTCTGTTTTTTGAATTTGTCGAATTTTGATCGATTTTCCAAGAAATGTAACCGATCTGAGTGCTTCAATTTTATTTCTCGTTTGTTTCTGGCATTTTCAAGTTTAGTCCAATATTCGAGTAAATGTATTAAGTTTTTAAAATTGACACGCCCCAAATCATCATGAGAACCATAATAAAAATCGCGGACGATTTGCAGACGTCTAGGGGAGTATTCTGCTCTCTGATTTTGAGCCCATCGGTCTATCTGTGTAGACCGATGGTTTTTTGAAATTAAGTTTAGATCACCTAGACAGTACCCTACATGCCATAAAACTGGATAATATATATGTGTTTCGCGAAACAACCATGGTGGATTGCGAGTGCTTATGATCAGACGAGGGATAGTACGAAGATGTACATCTTTGTTCTCTTGCGCATTCAATTTTCTTCTCCAATGAAACATATGTATCTTTGGTGCTAGAAGAGTTTCGTCTCTAACATCTGGATCTACTTTTGAATCGTCGAGCAGTTCTAAGCTTCGTTTATACATGTGTAGTAAGCTGCGTTGATGATGATTAAAAATTGTAGAGCAATAGTTCTCTACTATGACCAATGTTTGATAACGCAGACGTTGACCAAAAACAGAAGGAGAGTTAAGAATATCTATGATTAGATTGAATATAATTTCCACAGTTTTCGAATCATTCATATTGTACTCTTCTCTAGTGATTGCCACGAGAAATTCCACAACGGTATCACGTGCTTCGGCGGGACTCGCTTTATAATATTGACGACGGAATGCTTCGTCATTAGGATTGAATTTCGTTGTCAAAATAGGAACGGGTAGTGGATTTAGGCATAGATAATCGTATAGTTGTAACATGTATGCTAGATTAGCATGCCGTGGTAGTCTGGCCAATAGAAAAGACGATCTTCTTTTGATTACCGCGGTAAATATGAGCATACAGTAGGTGTATCGAAATGGATACTTGAGGATGAATTCACCCTCTTCATTTCGTTCACAGAAGAATTTGTCGACATTAGATACTAAAGTAGTTAAATACGGAATTTGCTCAAGTTGTTTCTCAGTAAGAGACACAGCTCGGTTTGGTTTGGTAAAACGAAATACGTATATGTCTTGAGACTTAACTTCAACCATCTCAAGTGGTGACGCCATGTTTTTATGTTAATGCGAGTATCACTGAATAATTGGGAACTTATTCCTTTGTTATGTTTGCGTTGTGTTTCATGCGAAGAAATAAAAGGACGCGTAGAAGATTTTTACCATTCTGTATATTCATTTACAGCTGGTTTTTACAGAGTACGTCACGTTGATTCATCTTATCATCAATGAATCACGCATACTAAGCATATCATAAAGCAACTTATTTCGTTATGTACCATAAAAAATAATTACACGTGTAAATATTTTTATATACTTATACTTACAGTTAATGAGATCTTTTTTTTGCTGTTTCTTTCACAATTATCGAAAATTTTTTAGATTCAGAGAATATAAAATTTGGCAGATATCAGAACGCAACTTGTCTTGCAGTTAAAAAATGATCTACATCAATTATGATAGACAGTTTTTAAGCAAGTACTCTGTGATGTAGTAACTCATTGGATTTTTCCACTGATAACTATTCATGTATGTTGAAATTTTCTAACTTCGGTTTTTCCTTTTTCTATATGTATTTTCCCATTTCACATTGGAAAATTCCCACTCCACTGTATATGTACAGTAAAACCTCTATATGTGAACACCCCTCCTTAATGAACACCTCGCTATTACGAACGCTTCTAGCCGGTCCCAAAAATCGATTTTTGCTGGAAATAGACCTCTCCTTTATGAACACCTTCTTATTATGAACGCTTTTTACTGGTCCCGAAGGTGTTCAGATTAGAGAGGTTTTACTGTATGTGTATGTGATCGCGCTTGTGATAGTGGTGGTTGCTCTTCTTCAGTTTCTATTTCTTCATATAACTGAGTTACTGGCTCTGTTATATTTCATTCATTTCTCACGTATGAATAAATAAGAGAAGTTCGCCTTAACTTCTAAATTTCTTATATAAATGCAATACGTGACATACTCAAAATTTCAAAGAGATGACTGAAAAAAGTGATACAATCTATCACCCCTTCAATCTCTTCTTCATAATGTTGTTCGAAGAGACATACATTCGCATCATTACAAAAATATATCAAAATTTGTCGTCTGAGAAACATTTACAATTATGATATAATTCGATTGTATATATAACGAGAAGAAAGAAAGTTTTTAGTTCTTTATTAAAAGAATACATATGTATATATGATGTACTTGTTCAAGAAGAATTTCAGACAAACAGAATGGGTATGGGTGTAACTTTGACGAAAGAGAAGATTCAAACCAGAGCTCTTAACAGGATGAAAAATTTTCTCTGTGTACTGTTCTGTTCATCTTCCGTTTTACCCTTCTCTGTCCTTTTATAAAAAACGCGACCAGGTGACAACGTTCTTTGAAAATATTGTACGGATAATTGAATGTATTATTGTTTTTCTTTATTTGTTTCCTTTCAAAAATACTGTAACATATAAGCGAAGGAAAATATTTTCTTTTTTCACTAACCAATAATAGTTTTACATAAATAAAAACATATAAACAAGCAAAACCAAAAATAAATTACAAGTGAATAGAACGCAAACCACATGAAAAAATTTCACAACATATTAATTTCAAATCTATTTTTTCTGCTTACTAAAAAAAGATTAAAGTGCACGATTTCGATTCAATTAATAGTGCAAAAATAAATTGGATGGTATCACTTGGAGATGCAACAAATTTCAAAGAAGATATGTTCGAAAACAACAATGAAAATGTAGATATAGTAGCCTAATGTACGCATAGAAAAGTATTATATCATCTCATCAAACGAAGATGAATTGTTCAATCAGCTCACATAAAAGTACTTTATCGAATTCATGATCCAATCGAATTATTGCACTAGAATTTCGTCTCTACAAACAATAGCTAGCAGTGACAACTTTTAGGCTTGCTGTTTCGAATGAAAGTGGACAATTTTTAGCACAATTCGAACAGGACAACTAATCGAAACATGTGCTCTGTCACGTCCTGCAAAAAACTTCTTCGACTGCTCTGTTCTGTCCTGTTGAAAACTCAGAAGCGGTCCTGTTCTATCCTGTAAAAAACGATTAGAAGTTGTTCTGTGGACCTGTCCTGCCCTGTAATATCGCGTAGGATACCCTGTCCTCTTAGGAGCCCTGATTCAAACCCGCAGTCAATTGATTTAACATGGAAAATTAAGAGACATTGTTTTGGTTTGATAACATAGAATTCATTAAATTATTCAGAAAAGTCTTGATTCTTTTACTCTTACACAATATCAAACTTTAATTATATAAACATGTTAAGATATTTTAATTATGTATAACATAATATTCTAGAAAAAATATCTTTCCAATCAATTTATGAATGATAATAATATACACTTGGATATTTAAATTGAACAAAATCAGAATATTATTATTGCAAATAAAAACATTTTATCAATGATAAAAATTAATAAATCAAGAAGATTATCGAATACTATTATTATTACTTTTTATACAAATTCATAATTCATGTTGATTGAATTATATCACAAACTTCTTCGATGATGATCACAAATCAAAGTCAATTACCCATTGAAATAAAGGAGCAGTATTATATTGAAAAGGTTAAATTCTATTATATAATAATAAAAATTGTTAGCACCATTCTTGCAAGATAAGACTGCAAAACACGATTTAGATCTGCATATATATTGTAAATCAGGGAAGTCTGTGAAAACTCTGTAAATGAATGTTCAGCAACACATACGTTATATTCAATTCTTTTTCATAATAATCCAACAGTGGTTCACGGTATCATGGATGTAAGTCTTGTGTATACTCAATATACTATGATGCAGCTCATCATATATCAGAAAATATAGTATAGCTTCTAGAAGTATTATCAAAGAAATGCAATTTTGGTTGGCATTTAAGTGATAGATTTAAGCATTTTTTAAAACATTGAGAATCTTTATATTCGTTCGATCTCAAAACAACTGTCGATTACTCAAATGAAACAACAAGAAAACCGCACTTTGCTGTATTAACAAGGTAATAGAATTTATTTTTATACGTCCAAATCAAAATGTCATACGAAAAGTATAACTATTTTGGTCTCAATTACTCACCCGATGAAGACGTAATTTATTAAGAACTAAATTGTTCGATGGATCGACGTCACATGTTTCATGTTATTTCTTTTTCTCAAAGTTCTTGTATTAGAAAATAATTTTTTCCTAAATATTATTGAAATCATTTATAATTATCTAAATTAAAGAACAGTAGCAATTATGAAATGAAAATATTTAGTTAATAATAATTGAACGCATGCCTTCTTAACAATATCTCATTAATAATTTTCAACAGTTGGTTACATCCAAACATCCGATGAGTTATTGAAGAGTTTTAAATTAGATAGTTATGGATGTTGAATTAAATATGTTTTATAAATAATACTTTTATTACAGGATATGACCTACTGTCTAATTATCTCGTCAAATATTTGTGATATATTTAAAATATGCAACTTGAATGTGGGTGCGAGTCTTCTAATCATATCCACACTCACATCTACACGCATTATGTTTGAATCAGCTAAAGTTAGTTATTTATTTGACTCAAAATAATTTTTGATAATAATAAAATCTTTTGATTGATAATCATTTTTCTGAATCTGACACAAATGAGCATACATGAAGGGCATTCATAAGTGAAGCCCGATCTAGATTTGGTTTTTATACTCACCTCATCTTCAATCTGGCTTTGACAATTCCTGCTCTCCTCTAGATGATTGTTGTTAGTTTTCTTCCAGAAAATACCTTAGTTTCTATTAGATTTCATCAAATTCTAATAAATTCAATCACATTTTGACTCCTCTTTTGGATAGTTAGACTTCAGCCAACAGTAGATTCATATATAAATTTAACAGTATAGGACTTCTCTATGGAATACGTTCAAAATGTTATTAAAATCAAAATTTCTCGAAAATCCAAGAAGAAACAAATTACGAGCGTCCATAGATTCATAAAAGTTAAACTTATCATTCCTTTTTTTCTTTTGTCAGATGTTCCCTGTTGCTTAATTTGACTGGTCTGTTACTTCGAGACAGATCTCTTCTCGTTTTGTATCTCCTATGTCGTTGCATTGTAGAACATATGCTATTGCTTTTCACACCTTGGTCCCAAAAAAAGAACTTGAAAGTTGTTTCAAGATTGTCATTCGTAACATCGTTATAAAAATTTACAATGTATTTTCGAGTGTCTTCTCTCTCTTAATTAGTCATTGTATCTAAGAGTGAAGTCAAACTTGTCCAGTCCGTGCTTTTAGTTGAGAAAGATAAGATCTTTCAAATAAAAAAAAATTAACACTTCTAGCCTTTAGAATGGCGGAGGTTGTGGGATGTCTGGTGTGGGCGTGGATGTGAATGTGTTTGTATCTTATTCTATTTCGATCACTAAAACCCACACCCACACCCACAACAGCAGTGAAAACTCAGCCGCCAAAATAACGACCTGAATAATCTGAAAAACAAAAGCAAGAAAAAAGAGAAACACAACATTATTTTTAGTTACAATTGATAATAAAAAAAAAAGAAAAATGAAGAAATAATATATTATTGCGTCATTGAAGCTTTTTTGCTTTAGATAGTCTACCTCTTTTTCCTTTTATATTAATCTCCACATTTTTTGCCTCTGATGGAGGTTTGCAATATTTAAACCTGATGGACATACCAATGATGTGTTTGCAAATACACTTCTTAAGGAATGATGGGCAAATGCAAGTTGCTTTTTTCCATTCTTCAGCATTGTTAAGCAAACATATGCACCATATGTTGAAGTAGACGGACGTGTATGCGTAAATGTGGGTATTAGTCATCTCTTGTGGCATACGCACAAACTCCTTTTGTTTTTCTTAATCTCTTCACTATTATTATAAGACTTCAGTTCCATATCATTGTATTACTCATTCATTATAATTATTGCTCATTTATTATAATTATTTCTCATTCAGTATAATTAATGCTAAATTTCATTATTGCTCATTTAAATTATTTTATTACTCAATTAAAAATATAAGTCTTACAGAAAACGAAATAGTTGTGCAGAAAACAGAGATATAGACGATAGTTTTAATAAAGATGTGTTTTGATTTTGTCAGCTAAATTCAATTTGACAAATACAATGATTTTTATTTGTAATTTTAAGAATTTTTGCCACTAAATCAGATGCATTTACTGGAGTTGAACTATTTTTGTTTATACCAAATTCTATTTTTATTTGTTTTAAAGTCGGATGGGTCTCGACAAAAGCAAGTAATGCAGGTAAACTTTTTTCACTGATTTGTTTACTTGTGAATTCTAATTGAAACAATGAATTTGGTAATGAAGAGAGAATTGCTTGAAAACCAATGTCACCAATTTCACATTTATCTGCTGTAAAACTTTGTAGAACTTGACTGTTCTTTAAATAATTAGCCAACATGATGCAATCTTCATCACTAAGCAAACCATAGAGAATTTTGACATGTCTGATTTTGTTGTTGTTTTCAAGAAGTTTTCCCAATTCGTTGATAACTTCGACATCCATTCCCATGATTTCTAATTCGTTGATAGAATTGTTTTCTTTCAACATTCGCAATATTGCAATTTCGATTGATGTATCCGGAAGATAATTGGTAATCTTCAAACTCGTCAATCGACATTGTTTACCAAAGAGAGTTTCAAGATAATTCAAATAATTTCGATTAAATTCGCCACGAAGGTCCAGATACAGTTGGCGATAAGTCGTATCATCTTTGGTTAATGCCGTAGCCACCAAGGACCAATCAGTGTCATTCAATTTGTTCGATTCTAAGAAAAGATGGTATCTCTTGCACAACAATTTTCCTACCAGACTGCGATCCGATACGATTTTAACTGTCGATAACGATGAGGATTCTTGTTGTTGGAAATATTGAGTTGCAAGATTGTCATCGAGAATCAGTTCTTTGAGATTTTCTCCATTCGATTGAAGATAAGAACGTATAGTAGGAATGTTTTCTCCTGTAATTTTGTTTCCAGTCAAATTAAGATGAACGAGAGTCTTTGGCAAAGATCGTGCAAGAACTTCGAAGCCGTTATCATCAATTTCTTCAATTTTGAGCCATTCGAGAGCAGTTGTTTGTAGAGAACGAGCCAACTCGACAACACATTCAGAGTTAAGTGGAGAAGTCCAGCTTTCTCTGAAATATATAGAATAAAATATTATAGAAGAATACTCTGGTCTATGAAAGATTGATCTACCCCTTTTCAAATTGAGAATGAGCGTAGACGCTCATGTTGAGAGAAAGCAATGTTTGATTATTCGTCAACATTTGCGAGAACACACGTGTTGTTTCCAAATCAAAATGTACTGACATTATCGATAAATATTTGATGGAGCGATTATCTTTGAGTGATTTCAATGAAACAATCAGGTTTTCATCCATTGAAGAATCGCGACTATAATACGTGAACTCGACTAATGTTTTACAAAATCCAAGAGCTTCCGTCAATTTAATAAAGCCAGGTTTGATTGGTTTTTTGTTGCCATAAATACCACTATCCCATTCTAATCTTAACTTTCGCAACGGATGCTCTTTATTATTTACTTCTTCGAGTACAATCGGCCAATCGGCATCCTCCATTTCGTTAACTTTCAATTGCATTTCAGTACCATCTTCTATGTATTGCTTATCGAGATGCCCTTTTCGAACCAGCTAAAGAGAAAATGAAATTTCACATCTAATCATTCTTTGAAGAAAGCCTCGATAGTTGGTACGAGAAATTCACCAAACGCTTCTAAATCTTTGCGATAAAGTGACAGGATTTGGTTCATCCATACAAAGTTCGTACCCTCAATGCTTAAACGAATTGCCATCGTGGCATGTTTCGTATCGACATATTTTCCTTTTACATTTCGAAAGAAGAAGAATTCAACGCTTGAGATTTTTGAAGAAGCCAATTTTAGTCTTAGACATGTTTCAGAAATGAAATGTGCACTTCACATATAAATGGAAGCAGACGCGAAAAACCATACCTCGCTGTAATGCAGCCATCTTTCATGATCATCATTCATATCACCTATAACAGATTCATGATTCTCTGCTTCAGACAGTTCAAAATGTTACTCACTAGCCTTGTCTTGATCAACAAGTGAAACAGACATTTTTTCTTCTTATGTCCAAAAAAACAACGAGCACACGATGTGACGACGAGAACGGACAGGAAAAAGTGACTATAGACGTTGTAAGGCAATACCTTTTCAAGCTAACCTTGCAAAGAAATAAATACAAATTCATCGAACTGTGACAAGCAATATACGATGATGATTGTGTATATGTAAAAGTATTTCTGTGTGCGTTTAATGCACAAGAAGGATGAGAGTACAACATTTTGGACATTCTTGGCTCCTATTCAATCACAAAAATAGGGTGAATTTTCGGAATACAGCTTGAAATATCTATTAAGCTTCTCTTTTGGACAAATATCAGATGATTTTTCTCGTTTTTATTTAAATTATTCTTGTCTACATGTGAGTGTCGTCCTTGCTCTGTCGACTCGTGTTCGCTCCTCGAATACTCGATAAAAAAGAACAGAACGCAAAAGAGTGATAGACAACAACAAATACAAATATTAAACGATGCTGTACATGTAATGCAGCATACCTGTAACAAATCTCTACACTGGTGGAAACGTGTGTCCACACACATGTGAAAAAGCAAAGAAATGACTGATTGAAAAGTGTACGAAGAACAATGATGAAAAATAAAACATGCCATTCATGAGTTAATGAAAATGATTAACTGATTAAAGTTTAACAACGATTTATGGTAGTAAATACAGGATGTTTGTGTGCTAAGCTAGATGTGGTAGAGCGTTGGTATTAGCGTAAAAAGGTATGGACATGATGAAGTAGAAAAATGGAGACGACAATCAGTGCCAAAGAAATGACTCCAAGAGAGAGAGAGATCATGAACTCAGTTCTGGGGATGAAATGTGGCTTTCTATCTGTTACGATCGTCGACATGTGTAATAGCAGGATCTCTAAAGAGACGTAGATGTGAACATATCTATTCATCTAAATATGATACGTTGATCTGAATCATTAAGCACGGAAAGATTTTTGTTGGAATGTGATTTACGTAAAAGTGCAAATAATAGATAATTAGAAAATGGAAATGTGGCAATGTTTAGAATTACAATAGCATTCATCTGCCGAGTTTTTCTGATAATCATCAAACTAAACAGTGCCGATGAATACATTATTCACACTCAACATTGTTTTCCCCTTTTCTCTCTAGTCACAAGACAATTATTGGATGTGTAGAGTGAATGCGAGCTTCCATAACGCGTTTCACTAAGGTTCAAGCAGATCATCAAGTGATATGACTTCTAGTTTGATTCTCATATAAGAAAATCAAATCGAAATCAAGCGAACTCTATTGCCGAAGCAATGGCAGGCGTAGGAGTAGCAAAAACTATGTTTGGAAGTATAATGTCAGATATAATCGTTGTTCGATTTTTCTGCCGTCAAGAAAATTTATAAGCGAATTTTTGTGGCGAAACATGTTAAGATATAAGATATCTCATGCTACTTCCAAACGCAGATAAAACGCATCTAAATACGTTTTAACAGATACTCGCGTTTAGATGCATTTCATTCTCGAGTATATTTTCAATGCATCCAAACATGTTCAATCAAACGCACGTGTCAAAAATGCGTTTCAAGATTATACAAATGACTTCCTGAGGGTGTGGGTGTAGGTGAATACAGAAAGTATTAATACCTACACCCACACCCCGGCAAGCGGGAGGTTATTTACGCTTTCACCATCCCTGATAATATGGTCTGCGTACAACCTATATATAAAATTCATCAGGAGATGCAAGATGAAGAAAGTCTCCTTCGGTTCAATCTCTCAACCAATTGCACAGGTATGATCGATCTGATATATGGATTTCTGACTTTAACGGCAGTTTCGGACTAACATGAAACGGCTTTAATCTTTGTCTAAAATGATAATTATTGATTACTCTTTGAACATCGTACTCTTTTTGCTTCTCCGCAATGTCCTTGGTCACAAACGAGCAATATTTTCTTTAGTAACCACTCGCTTGTAGAATGGTATCTTGACTATGGTTTTTGATAATTTTGACTTCGAACCAGCATTTGAATAATCAAAAAAACATTGTTGATATGATTTTTCACACCATTCGATAACGAATCGAGTCATGAAGTAAACTTTTGCCACAATCCATTGTCTATTAATAAATGTTGCACCAGCATCACAAACTTCATGAAAAGCGATACATGTAACTCTCTTAATAATTTTATATTCACGCTCTATACATTGGTTAAATTTTTCTGTTCTAGAACTCTCTAACAAAGTGAGAAACAAAATAGTGAACTTTTCCTAGGGAAATATCCTTTATTGTTTGGAATTTTTTCTACATATTCAACTTCATTTTGCTGCCATTCTCTTGATCGTTCTTCTCTCTGTATTTCTCATTATTTTGACTGTTCTTCTTTTTCTTTCCTCTATTTATCATCTTTGAAGAAAGGCAATAAAAATCTCGATTTCTCTCTTTCTTCATCAATACCATAACATATGACCAAGGCTACTATCGTGAGAAACAGACAATAGAAGATAAAAGGAAAATGCTCGTCCTTACTGTTTTTACTTATAAAAATGGCTGAAGTATAGTCCGACAAATGATAACAATGAGTTGTCGTACGTGTCGCATTTTTGATTGTCATAGAAGTTAAAACGAAGCATTTCATAAGTTGAATTATATAGCTTTCCATCGGTTATAATAAACAAAACTAAGAAAAAATGGTACTTTTTAATGACGTTGATAAAGATAGAAAGTAGATATGAAACGAAAAATTCAAAAAGTGATTGGAGTTCGGATAGAAGATATGGTACTTGATAGTCTATTGAACTCTGTTAAGTATGTCTTTTTACCAGTTTGATCTAGACTGCTTCTAGTGCAATACTTGATCCTTCATGGATATTGAATTTGCTTTCGAGATGATCACCAGGCAGAATAGTGTACTCACGAAGCAATCTCATTAACAGAATCTTCATCTGGATCAATGCAAAACGCACGCCGATACAAATTCGTGGACCAGCTCCGAATGGTATATATGCCATTGGATGGTGTTTTATTTTATGACGCTAGGGCACAAAAGTGTATGGATCATCAGGATCCGAAAGTTCATGGTCATAATGAACCGAATAGACATCAGCTTGCACTATAGAACCTGTAAAGATTAAAGAAGGGTGTGCGTGTGGGTGTGCTTGTGACTGAAGAAACACGCACATCGACACCCACACCCACACTCTCAAGTAGTTTAAGTCATACTTATCATTCCAATAATGGTTATATTTTCGAGATCTTCTTGTGTAAGACGAGGAAAATGTATAGCTGTTGATTCATCTTCTATTTTCTACTAGTTTTTCATCATGAGAAGGTTTCTAGTAGCCAAGTGTTTCTCAAGCATATTTATTTTGTCTTTTTGTTACAGCACAGTTTTTGCAATATTATCATCTTGACTAAAATTTTGCATATAATGAGATCAAAATGTATTTATTAATGAACACGTATCCAAGTGAACTCCCATGTCAATCCGTACGCTATTAGTACATGCACCTATGCTTTGTGCACTTCGTACGCGTTACGGTATACATATGTTCATGTGCAACGCGTGTCCGTTTGTATGCCACGCGTTCCACTACCGACTCCTCATTATAGAAACTAGTACTATAACAACGGCTCAATAGACAAAAGCTATTGTTAAAAATATTACTTAGTCGTTTTTAGTATGTAAATTCTACGTTTTAGCATAATTTTTATACAAATAAAAACATTTTGTTTTATTAGTTTTTTAAGATTTTCTTTCTTAAAATATTTTAGGACTTGCGTAATACAAATTAGTACAATTCAACGATAAAGTAATGGAACTATAATAGAAAATTATAAATTTTAAAATTTTTTTTAGTATTAAAATATTTTTCTGAAATTTTCATATAAAAATACTTGACTTTTTAATATTTGCAATTAATTTCTTTTATATTAATATATAAAAATTTTAATAAAATTAAATGTAAACATTTTAAAAACTAAATTTTAATTGATAAAAATTAAATATACATATTTAGAAAAGTATTGAACAAAAAATTTATTTATGTTTAGTTTTAAATTTTTATATGATAATATTTAATTTTTCTATATGAATATATGAAAATTTTAAAAAGTATTAAATATACCTATAAAAAATATTTAAAAAAAGTTAAATAGTATCATATAAAAATTCAAAATCGAACAATTACAAATTTTTTTAAGTATTTACATTTATGTTTTTTAATTTTATAAGTTAATATTTTGTTTTTAAAATTTTTACATTTGATTTTATTAACATTTTTATATATTAATATAAAAAAATTTAATGCAAATTTTAAGAAAATAAAATATTATATGTTAAACAAGATTTCAAAAATTTATGGCGTATGGTTGAACTGAAGATCGACACCTACACCCTCTCTATTCGACTTTTTCGAACCTCTTTATTTTTGAAGAAATTTTTCATCATGAGATGCTCATCACTGAACTATCAAGAACTTTTTCGGTAGAAATAAGAGAATTTAATTATGACATTGTCTCATTATTCACAAATATGAATAAAACAAGTATAAACAAAATTCAATACCGAGAACTAAATAAGAAAATAATTGAATATTGATTTGAAAAATGATTGATATATTTACAATAGCATTGAGACTTTCTACAAAAACATCTGAACACATTCTGAAAAATAATTCGTTGAATTAAATTTCAAATAAAAAAAAA
>CAJNOL010003313.1:0-12991 GCA_905250125.1 Rotaria sordida
TTCGCCATGCCCAATGTTCGATAGTCAATAAGGATTGAAACGACTGAGAGATAAATGACGATAATGATTCAGAAGTTTGTTGTTCTAAAACGGATGTAATCTTATGAAGTATATCGTTTGATGATGAGATCACAAGTTCAGAAGCAAGTTGCTCAATGTTGTTTTCCATTGTGTTACATTTGAATTCTAGTATTACGCTTACTCAGTATTATATGACAAAAAACGTTTTTGTTTTTTTTCTTGGTAGATAAATGATGTGTGTGCGAATGTGCGCATATTTTTAGCACAAAATGGCCATACAATATAATGGGCCATCGTTTTTATCTTTTTCTTTTTGTTCTCTTTTTTTTTGCCTCGTCATTCTACTGCCTTTTATATATATCTGCACTGATGCACTCTAGAAACAACGTGAAGAATAATTTGTTTTGTGACGTGCATGTTGATTGGTAACAACTGTGAGGTAGTACCAGCTTCTTTTTTTTTCGTTACTCTTTTCTCTATATTCATGTTATTATTTTTTCTTTTATTATATATTATATGGATTTATTCTTTCGTTCTGTCTGTCTGTTATATGGACTTTTTCTTTTCTTTCGTTCTATGAATTTTTCCTCCTTTCCTCTTGATGTATTCATTGTACAGCTTACTTTCTCAGTGACTAGACAATTAGTCGCAGAACAATTTGTTGTGGTCAATTAGTCATGGACAGCTCGTCATATTGTATAACAATTGAAGAGGATATTCACAAAAAACCTGTAAATAGATACTGCTATTCGTAATGTGGCATTGGCTGGAATTCTTTTTTTGACTATCCTGAGAATTGATTATTATCAAATGTCACGAGAAGTCGAGTGATCTGATCAATGAGTTTCTCAAATGAGGCTTTCTTTAAGTTTGAGACTCTTTTTGAAATTAAAGATGAAGATTATACCTAATCGAGTCGAATTTTTTGTTATTGACTTTAGCCAGTTCAATTTTTTTGAATATGAGTTCCGATTTGCAATGGATTTAAATATTTTTTCAAGTTCAACTCAAACCCGCTTCTTAATAGAGTTTATGAAAATGGAATGTAGAGCGAATCCTACAGGCTTTGTTCTAATATTTATAATTATAATTATATGTCGATATTATCATTAAGAAGAGTTTTGTACTTTTGCTCAATTGTATTAAATAAAAAAGTTAAAGCTTACGCTTTGCGTGAAGCGAATAGAAATAAAAAAGAAATTGATGGAATTTGTTATTTGTAGTGGCCATTATCTTAGATATGAATCTGGATTTAATCGATAAAAAACTCTAGGCATCGACTCCACCGACTCTAGTGAGGGTGAAGAGCAATTTTCAGGACTTGCCGAGTTTACTTTCGCCTGTTTGGTGAAATAAAGAATCGTAGTTTCACATGTTATTTGTTTTTTCATTACGTGACGAACTATCCGCTACTAATTGTCCTAATACCGATCTTCTCTTCTCATTCGCTGGACGTTTCCATTCGTTCTGATATACATATATATATAAAATATATCTCAGAAGCTCTGAAACGATTCTAAAATTCATCATTCTTGAATTCAATAAAAGCAAACTTTTTGTAACTGTGATAGATTATTACATCTACCTGGTATTAAATCACTACAAAGTTTGAGGTATATAGCTTTTGCTAGAGGTGCACCAAATTCTAATCCAGTCAAATCCAGGAATTGAATTTGGATTTGGATTTAGGCTTGACTGACTTCGACGGAGTCGGAGTCGGGTTTACTGAAAAAAAAAATTTCGGAGTCAAATCGAAGTCGAAATTATGACAACCTCTAACGAACTTTTGCTATTTGATACTACAATAACTTTATTTTCCATATTAACAAACAAAGCGAAAGACAGCAGTCACAATATATACTAAGAATGAGTTTCAGAACAAAAAAAAAGGTCACCTTTTGACTATAATATTCGAAAGATTAAAGTCATAAAAACATAATACCATTAATCAAAAAATAGGGTGTGGTTCGGGGTATGTATAGGTGTGAGTGTAGGCTCCTCTTTTGTCTTGTCTTGCATTGAGACACGAACCAATAGCCGTACCCAGAACGATTTTTTCCTTGATGGCACTCATGGTAAACTTCTCATCTTGAATGCTTTACTTTTGATAAAAGCAGTTATTCTCAACAAAGTTCACAGTCGAATGATATTCAAATAGAATAAAAACAAGAAAGATAAGATAAGTAAAATATTGCAATCTTTGAACAGTAACATAAGATTTATTTGATAAAAAAGAATAACGGCCTCGGGGTATAAAATATATGCTAAAGCCATCAACAACACATCATTCAAGGATTACGACTTTTTGTTTTAAAAATATTTAACTGTGGTAAGTACCTTATTAGGATGAATTTAAAAGCTAATCGAAGTAATTTGAAAGTCAAATACGTCTATACATGTAAAACTCGAATAGTCTTTACGACTAGGGTGTGGCTGTAGGTGGGTGTTGGGAGCATGTCTAGTTATGGATATGATTGAGAGAAATTATTTGTCCAGCATCCAACTACATCCACACTCACACCCCAAAGTCAGGAGAAAGTTCGTCCCTGAGAAAAATGTATCATTTTATGATTTCAACAGTAGCATAGTGCCAATTGAAGATTGTTAGAATTGTGAAAGGTCCTGGCATAGTGAGGATCTTAGTCGCTGAGAGTTTTAGTTTGAATGAGG
Source organism: Rotaria sordida (assembly GCA_905250125.1). Lineage (NCBI taxonomy): Eukaryota > Metazoa > Rotifera > Eurotatoria > Philodinida > Philodinidae > Rotaria > Rotaria sordida. The sequence goes on from CAJNOL010003313.1 coordinate 2,692, forward strand.
ATGATTACCGTAAATGTACAAGATTTTCGAGGGAACTATCCATATTCATACTTGACTATAGCATATGCCTTAAAGCTAGATAAATGAAAACTCGAATAGTTGTAATCGAACTTGATTTCAAAGCTTCCTAGATTAATTATTGTCATAAATTCTCGTATGATATTCGAAGAGCAGTCGACTATTCTTTACATGAAGGTACTATTTTTTATTACTATTTTAGAAAAAAAATGAGTTGGCCTTACCAAATATAGGATTCTCTATCTTATATATATACATGAAAAAAGAAGAAAAGAATTCAGTATTTAGGAACATCATCAAACTCTTTGTTTAGTTGCATTCATTCGTTGCAATTTCTCGCGCAGTCATTTTGTACTGAATATGAAAAAGGATCGTTTTGTTTTAGTCAGGATAAAATAATGGTCCATTTTTAGGACACATTTTTCCCATTTCGACGAGATGTTCGATTGTAGCTCGATTGCTGTGATAGTAATGTAACTTGTTTTCGGTAATATATGCACGTATTACTTCAAACAAATCAGCGTCCGCTTCTCTTGGTCCCGTATAATTTGGAGGAAAATCCCATTGTGCACGGTATTGGAAACCTCGAAAAACTTCCATTTTCCATGACCAAGAAGAATGTAGTATGTTACTACCAAAACTTGCCGGCCAATTGTTGACTTTGTCTTGTGGGACTGTTGTAGGTGGATATGGGTTGCCGCCAACACCGCAATAGTATCCTTTAGACCATGCAAAAACTACTGATGGAAAGCGCGTGAAGATCGATAGATGTTCACTTAGATGGTCTGGAGACCAAGTATCATCATCATCGAGATTAGTAAAATATATGTTGCAATTTGATCTACAAATATTATGATGTTGATAAGCTCGCTGTAATGCATTGTTCATAGCTGAAACACCACCACTTTGCCATAATTGATAGCCAGTTAGTTTACCTTGTTCTCCATGTTCTGGTAGATTGTGGAGAAATAACTTTGACGGTGGTATACGCGAGAAAAGTGAGCGAAATTCTGTTTCGTTTTCGTACTTGTCCCCAGTAACGAACAGTTCCCAGTTGGAGTACGATTGAGAGAGTACTGATTGAACTGATTTTTTTATGTAGTATGGTGTTCGGCCATTTTTTCGCATATAAGATGCCATAAGGATAATAAACAAAGGATCACGCCAAATGTTTAATGTTGTAACTTTAGTGGGAACGAATGATTTCGATCGACGTAAATAGATCATATGAAGCCCAATTAAAAGAGCTATCAGGTAGATGACTTTCGTGGCAAAAGAACTTCTTATCATCATAATAGATCATGCACAGAATCTGTTACAAAGATGAGCTTGAAAATTTATTATTGGTAGATGTAATATTGTAGAAAATTTTTAACTTCGATGAGAATGAGCGATGATCGAATTGTACAGCTGCATCACAGTTGTTTATGCTATAATAATATAATGTATTATGAAGCTTATATTTTTTTTTACATGATACTCAAAAATTCAGAAACATACTATCGAATAAAGAACATCAAATTTTTGTAGGTATACTGGATTTCATACTTATCCTATTAGCTTTCGTTCGTTGATGGCCACTAATTCGTCAATCGGTCTATTATTTTTACTGATCTTTCTCTTGACTCTCTCACTCAAGCATCCTTCATCAATGATTCTAAAGGTGCTTTTCAGAAATTTTTACCTCTTATTGGACGTATAAAGTTGGAACATGTGGCTGATCAGAATGCCTTTTCCTGATAGATGAAGAATTCATTAGGTTTAACATGCAAAGTATATTTTATTCATTGTAGTAAACAATATGGATTTACTTATTATTTAATTCTATCAAATGATCTGTAGGGTTGCAAAATGGATGGCAAAATTCAGGTAACAGAATGAAAATTCATATGCCGAAACTTGAATGTTGAGGCGAATTGTGCTTTTTTATGTATCACCACACTCTGTATTGTGAAGAAAAACGATCATCATTGGAGAGAAAAAGAAAGAAAGAAAGGAAGAAATAGAAATAAAAAAAAATTCTGCTCTCTCTTCTTCGCAACAGAATATTTGTTTCAAGTTGCAATTGCTGCGTTGTACATAACGTGAGATGCTATGAACCCATTGACACGCTTCTTATTCTGTCTCTGCTTCTGAATATTAAAGAAACTACGTTTGAAAGGCACACATATTTACTTTTGTACTCTTCAAAAGCAAGAAAAAAAAGAAATAAAGACTTCAATCCAAAGCGTGGCATGGAATGAAACGAGGGAAAGAATGATTTTTTTATTGGCCTGATGAGGTTATGAGTGTGAATTTTAGAATTATTTGAGTATGCGTGTGAATGAAGAGAAAAGACGCACATTGATACATATTGACACTAGCAAAAACAACTATAACCATACTTGCAGTACATAGTTGCATCGACGGTTCCGTATTTTAATCTTTTTCACCACACCAATCATTTGCAGAATCAGTAAAAACTTCGACAAATACAGAGATTTCAAGCAAGCAGCACGTTGTTCGACATAAAAAAAGATGTTAGCCAGTACTGCGAATTTATTTATGCAATATCATTCAATAGTTAACCTTGCTATTCGATATATCTAATGAGCTTCCAGAACCTAAAGCGGCTCATGCATCACTGACTCAAAGTCAATCGAATAGCGACAGTAAAAAAAGACTGACCTAAAATTTTGACACTCTCAAACGGCCTATGTGTGATGATTTCTAACGGATTTCGATTGGTATGATTTTCAGAACTTCTGGGAATGGATGATCCAACCTTTCAAATTTGTTTTTTTTAATTTCATAAGTTTACTTTTTCTGCTTGATTTCTTTCCTTAGTCTTGGATACCTATCAGATATTTTTGAAGAAAGACCGATTCAAACCAATGTTCATAATATGAAGACGATTATATAAAGATGTAGATGTAGGTTGTAAGTATCAGCAATGAACTATTGGACCAATCGATGGAGACAACGTTTGAGCTTATGCAGAAATGGCAAGGGGGAAACAGCGGAATCCATGAATCCATGAATCCACTTGAATCCACTTGAATCCACCTGAATCCACTCGAATCCACTTGAATCCACTTGAATCCACTTGAATCCGCTCTGATATGAAATTCTTAGAATTATAAAAATATGATAGTTTTCATTTTCTCAATTCTCTATTGAAAGTAGAGAAAAAAAATTTAACAAAAAGAATATTTGCGAAGACTGCAGGAATCAATCAAGAAATATTTATATTAAAAAGTTTTTTTATTATCAATAATTATATTATTTATTTGTTTAAAAACCAACTGGAAAATGTAAAATAAAAATAAAAATCAAACGGACATAAAAATATAAAAATTCAATACTTGATAGAACCGATTAACGATAAAAGAAAAAAATAAGTGAATTATTAAGTTAAAAACATCAATTTAATATAAAACCTTACTATATAAGAGAACACGAAAGAAGTAATCGAAGAAGTACAAACAAGACAATGTTCGGCATATAAAAATTATCTTCTTCTTGTTCTTTTTGCTGATTCTCTTGTGTTATGTGAAGATTCTATTGTTTGAACTTTTCTTTTCACTTGTCTTTTAGTTTTTAATGATGATGGTTGTTCAATAATGTTTTCATCACAACTTTCATCATCTTCTGTTGACTTGGAGATAGAAGATGCTGTGACTGAAGTTGAATTCGATTGTATTGTATTTGATGGTGGTATAATAGGCATCGAATTTGGTGATACAATATGTTGAAGTACATTATCTGATGTGGTCAATGGTTGCTGATTATTTGTTGATGATGGTGATGATACTGGAGGATTATTAGTATTTTTTTTTAATGCAGGACATTCATTAGTTAAACCTTGTAAATGACGATAGAAATTTGACAGTTGAAATTTTCCACGTCTAAATACTAATGTTGTCCATTTTTCACAGCAGCACTTTATATTACATTTTAATGTACCACTTGAATCATTTTGTAATGAAATAAAATAATCCTTGCCTTCAACTAAAGAAAATCGTTCATTATCGTCTTTTGATTTGTTGTTCTTGCACCAGTTATTTAATGTATCAATTATATATGATTTATGTTCAGCAAGTGATAAATTAGAAGATTTTGATGGTATAGTTTCTGGTGAGCTATCGGATACAACAGATGATGTAGGTTTTCTTATTGTTGATGATGTATCTGTAGTTATAGTTAACGATGATGATAACTGATTGCGTTTCGAAGATTTAACTAATTTTGCATCATCAACACATTTTTTCTTCAACAAACTAATGAGATATTCTATATTTCCTTTAACACCAGGTTGTATAATACATGTACCATCATCTTGCATATAACCATATTTATTTTTAAATGCATCGAGACTTTTGCTCTTCACGTTCATAATAGAATAAACATCATCTGTCATCAACAATGACTTCACACTATTAATACCTTGTAATTCGAGTAGAGCAGCAGCAGCATGGCCAGCCTCTTCCTTAACAAAATCAATAAAATTATCATCACGTAATGACATTATATTTGATGGCAATACAGATGTATCAATAAGAATATCTGTTTGAAACATGTTTGAATATATTATCAATTATCTATAAGGAAAAATATAATTATCTATAAAGAAAAACTTCTCTCCCAAATGACACATGTTGAAAGGAAGAAAATATAATGGATATCATCTTTGAATCATGAATCATAATCCAGTAAAAGAATTAGCCAATAGTTTCTGAAAAATTTGCCTCTATATATCGTCATTAACACTTGTTGATTTTTAGCGACATTCCATCTTTACGATAATAGTTTTTTACAGATTATCGGTATATGATTCATCACAGCTGTTTATCAACTAGAATTTTTTTAACTGTCATAACTCAGAGTCTTTGAACATATTCTACACTAACATTATTCAACTTATGTTTTCTATTTTTTCCAGATAAATAAAAGACTCACTATTTTTCTTCTGATGGATAATACGATGACAGATAATGTGTTTTATTTAAAAAACGATGAATTTTATGGTTTTATTCATACATTAGTTGGACAACAAATAGTGGACATTTTAAAGTTTCAATCAATAACATCTACACAATCTTTAATTCGATATCCAAATATTTTTGATATATTTAATATGAAATGTTCAGAGCCTGATTTCTTGTCGATTAGAAAAACGTCATGTTTGGAGCTTGAAGATGGTCAATTTATCGTAAAAGTCGGATTAATTAATAATTTAAATTATTTACTTGATTTTTTAAAGCAACAACAAAACAAAATTAGTGAAGATAGTTATATGGATGTAGATTCAAACTTAACATTCGATTTTATCAACAAACATCCATTGTTAAAAAACTTGGTTCTTTGGTATCAACGAATTGAAAGTGAAGGTGTTACTAATACAGACAAAAATGGTTTTTTAATAGATTTTATTAATACTGTTACTAATAACTTGACAAAATCAAGCAATCATTTTCGATACAGTGACAAAATCAAGGACTTCGCTTTATCGTTATATATTTTAGGTGGAAAATTAACGTATGAATTTATTCGATTAAATATACCCGGCTCTTTACCAAGTTTAACAATGTTGACTACATTAATTTCAAATTCAAATTTAAAAATTAGTGAAGCAGAATTTCGATTCGATCAGCTTCAAAAACATTTTGGGAATCTGAATCTTCAATATGCATTTGGTTCTGAGGATGCCACTGGTGTTATTAAAAAAATAAAATATGATTCAATAACAAATAAATTTATTGGATTTCCTACGCCACTTGATCATGGGGTACCAATTAAAGAATATTATCACACTGATTCATTGGATACATTGAAGTTATGGTTCAATTCAATTGATAAATCATCATTATTAAATGTACATATGATTCAACCAGTACAATCAACAACTCAAAACACAATTCCAAGTCCTTTTTTACTATCAGCATATGGTATTGATAATACGGCTACAGCGAATGATATATTACAAAGATGGTGGTATATATTCAATCAGTGTTTACAAAGAAATATAAGAATTATTGGTTTTGCTACTGGTGAGAAAATAACTAAGTATTTTTAATTCAAATTTTATCAAAGAGTTACTGTTTTTTTTTATAGATGCTGATGCTAAATATGTGCGTGCTATGAGATTAATGAGTGGATTTTTGCATCTCTTCCAAATTTTCCAGTTCATCAACATCAGCAAGCTTTTACAGTAAAATTAAAATCACGTTGGCCTGGGTTTTTTTTACGCGAACAACAACTATTATTATTTTTTCAAGATGCGACACATCTAGCTACGAAATGGCGTAATCGTTTATTATCGTCTACAGCTGAATTACGTCTTGGTGACCAATCAATATCGACCAATCATTTATATAGCATTATTGATAATGGAAAATTTACTAAAATTGATCATGGCTTGACGAAATCTGATGTTAATCCTAAAGATCGTCAAAATTTTAGTTCCTGTGTAAAATTAACATCTGATGATCTATTTAAAATTTTAAAAGACAATGTTGATACTCAGGGAACCTTGATTTATCTACAGATGTTAAAAATGATTATAATGGCTTATATTGATAAAAAAACAACGATTGTTGCGCGTCAGTATGCTTTTTTCATGCTGCTTGAGTGAGAGCGTCAAACTCTTCACTTCAGATGTATCACATCTAATAAAACTTTATTTTAGGTCTTCGATCTGCTTGGTGCGTTGTATTTTTCTGTCGAATATGGTTAACATGGATCAAATTGAAAACATTCAATACAACACAATTCTCAGAAAAAAACAAAAGCAGATATTTTATTACTAGACCAGCGTATTTGTCCGTGGAAATAAATGCACATAATTTATTATATTTAATTTTACTTGTTCAACAAAAACAACTACCACCACAATCATTACATATTCATACTTTTAGCTCGCAAGCCTGTGAATCAATTTTTCGAAACACGCGCGCATTAAGTGGAGTCTATTCAACTATAGTCAACTTCACTGTACATGATTTTTTACGACGTGCTCAAAGATTGTCACTACTTAATGATATTAAATTCAAGCATTTAAATGATAGATCAGTTAATAATTTAGTATTTCCAGTTCATTACAAACATCGACATGATCATCAATCATTAGCTACACAAAGTCAAAGAGAGGTCGATCTAATAGATGTCGAACAAATCATTACCGAGGCTTATCATGAAGCAATTGATATGCTTAATGGCTTAGAAATATTGAATTTACTGAACGATAAAAATGTTCTTGGCTTAAAACCCTTAAGTGAATATGTATTTAAACAGTTAAATTCAAATTCAAAGATGTACGACTACTCATCTCAACTCAGCCAGATGGATGATGGAGAATTTGAAATCGCTGATGATGATGATGATGATGATGATGATGATGATGATAATGATGACGATAATAGAACAGCAGCTGATCTTAACATTAATGATGGTTTTTCCTCAAATGATGACTACGATGATGAAGATGAACAAGATGATACTCGAAATTTAATAAATACAACAAGAGAAGAATTTTCTGGAATGAAAGTTTTTAATATGGTGCAGCCACATATAGAACATTCTTATTTTAAAGCTACAATCAATGATGATATAAAATATATACATAAACAGACTGCTTGTTGGTTATTAACTGGTGAAAAAAGTAAAATGTCAAACGATCGATTGCTTCGAGTACAACAGATTAATAAAAAAAGTTGATTGTTTTTTTTTCTTTATATAATACTTTTTTCATTTATTTTCAATAAAATGAACAACGCTTTACTGACTTTCAAGTCTTGAAATAAAGAATGTGCTGTATGAGAATAAAAAAAGATAATGTATGCTTGTATCCGAATCAAGACTAATAAAAATTTTATCTAATAGTGCACACGATACAAACAAAAAAAATAGAAGTATCGAATTTTTATAATGGATTTCAGAAAAATAGGAAATCATTTTACGAGACTTCATGTGACTCCACTTGAATCCACTTGAATCCACTTGAATCCACCTGAATCCATTTGAATCCACTTGAATCCACCTGAATCCATTTGAATCCACTTGAATCCACCTGAATCCACTTGAAGCCACCTGAATCCACTTGAATCCAAGGGACTGGATTCTGCTGTTTCCCCCTTGAGAAATGGTTCATCCTATAAATATACACATGTTGAAGAGCGGAAATGAAAAAAAAAATATAAACATACGTCAACCAATCACTATTTCATGCACTAACGTCACATTGTTTTTTACTTCTATTCATGAAAATAGAATTGAATGAAGCACTTCTCTTTAAATAATTTACATTTCTGTTTGAAAAAAAAAACCATTTCTACTAGAAATTCTTCTTATAGTGAAAAAGTCAGCAATAGATAATAGGACCAACGCATTCGGACATTGTTCCTATTTATACAGAAATGGTTTACGTCATATGAAATTACATACATTAAGAAAAAATGAAACACAAAGCAAGCATATGTCTGTCACGGTATATTTGCCAAAAAGAAATACTTCACCAAGAAGAAATAATAAGCAATAATATACATGTATCCATACCAATCACCATTTTATGCACTATAATTCAGTATTCACTTCTCATTATCGAAATAGAAATGGACAAAATACTTTTTTTTGAATGATTTAAACTTTTGCTGGAAAAAATCTGTTTCTACTAGAATTTCTTCATATGGTGGGATAGTAATATTATTCACATCCTCTTAAGTCTTTTTGTCTTCTTCTAAAGGCAGTGGAAATGGATGAATGATTTCCTTCTTGTGAGTATTCGATTTACTCTATGAGGATATCGTCTAGCTCTGAAAATTTTTCAATATCTATACCATGTTTTGATAATCAATGGTTGGTAATCGGTAGTGTTCTGCGAGAAAGGTGTGGAGGTGTAGGTGTGAGTCTTTAGTTCAACCAAACTTACATCGCAGTCACACCCATCCACACCGACACCCTCTATCGAGTTGTGACTTGAATATTTCTATTGATAGAATATGCTAAAGCGTGGCATTCGCAGCCGCTAACAGAAAGCGAAATAATTATATTTTTTGTGACGAAGAATCCAATCGATTTTGATGAATTGCATTGTGGAAACCTCATTGAAATTGAATTCATATAGATGATAAATAAATATAAGAGTATTGATGCAATCAATGACATAGCGAAGTGAGTGAAAGATATTTGTCCTTGTAGATTGTTTAGGATTCGATTGAACACTTCATCATCGTCGATGATTATTGCCATGGTAAATGCGAGTGTTGCGTAGGTGAGCCAAGAACGTTTTGTCTTTCATGCAAAGAATAGACCGTTCTTCTAATGGCGAGCATTGAAGTTGAATGGCATTTGTCTTACTCATTACATCGTTTTTTAGTCATTCGAAAACCATGAAATTCCTAAAAAATCGTGCAATAAAGAAAGAATGCTAAGACAATTAAAAGAGAACATATTGTTTATTCGAGTACTTCAATTAGAAGTGTACCATGGTTCCTGCTAGAAGACGACTTGTACATCTTTAATGACATTTAGTCGACCATAAGATCACTATAAAATCAGAATAAGAAACTTGCTTGTTCTCCGTTATAATCGAGTATCAATTCATGGAGAAAATATGTACAATAGAGTAAAAATCACACAGCAATTATCGAATGCAAGCTTGTTAAAAGCTCGAAACCAAAATTCATTTGATATCAATAGATACATAAGAGACTATTTCAACTCATTGATTGATTTATCTGAAACCTGGAGTCTAGCAACTTCGATAACATATTATACATGAAACCTGTACTAAATCTAATTTGCTAGGCTGCAATACTTGTTTCGTCACTCTGATCTGAGTCCAATGATCAGGTGTACAATCTTTTTCTTTTGTTGCCGAACCATGCAGCAAACATAGATAACAACATCTAGTGTTCAATGTTTTCATATAAATCAATTGTTTCGATGTCGACTAATGGCTGAATAGCAGTATAATTCGAAAGTTTTATAATTTCATAAACGATAAGTCCAGTTTGGAAATGTGTTTTAGGATTGAATTGACTTTACGACAGAAGCCTGGGACAACGATCATAAAATTCTATTTTTCTTTTATCCTTTCTTTTATAAAAGAAAGTGTTTGATGTTTGTGGGTGTGAGGTGTGGGTGTGGGTGGGTGTGGGTGGGTGTGAGGTGTGCGCGTGGGTGTGGGTGTGAGTTTTGTGGAAGACAAGATCCACACCCACACACACCCACACCCACCCACACCCACCCACACCCACCCACACCCACACCCACCCACACCCACACCCACACCCACACCCCCACC
>CAJNOL010003313.1:13091-24052 GCA_905250125.1 Rotaria sordida
CACCCACACCCACACCCACACCCCCACCCACACCCACACCCACACCCTTATATTTGACCTACATGTCAAATACTTAGGGCATACAAAAAGTAACGATATTTGCTGATAAAACTCTGCAAAGGAGAGTTAATCAAATTTTTGTTCCAGCATTTATTGAGACTCATAGTCATGCTTATGTACGCACGATCAATTTGTTTCAAGACATTTGTTGAAAGATATTTTTGAATAATCTTTGATTAAAAAATTCATCATCTTGGTTACAGCACTCAATATAACGGTTAGGAACAATTTTGATTGGTCAGAGTTTGTTGGATATAACTGACTAAAGAAATATAGCAAATATATGAAGTAGTAGTAGATGACTAGTTCTAGATTTTGTCACACACAGATGGTCTCAATAGCTTTGAACTAGAAGGATTGGAAGCGAAAAATCTCCGCCAGCTTCAGTTTGACGCAGCAGGCTGGCCCCAAAAGTATGTTTCGTGTGTTTTCTTAATGCAACTAATCAAAGACTCTTCAAACTAAAACAGATATAAAAAGAGACGCGTTTTCTAATTACCACTATTATATCAATAATTCCCTAAAACTACTTATTAACAAAGTGAGAAGGAAAGATCATCAACTAGTGCTAAGGACATCAAAAGTCATCATAGCAACGTTCAAGCATATGTATATAAAGATGTTTTTTTACTGTCTTCATCAAAACGTATCATAATTATTTTATGCCCACCTTATTCTACGGGTCAAGTACTACATAGTTTTCCAGAGCTCTATCTAATTGATAAACTTAATCAATCGAGCGGCCCTTAATTACTCTATTAAGTGCTGTAATTAAGATGATGAATTTTTTAATCAAAAATTATTCAAAAATATCTTTCAACAAATGTCTTGAAACAAGTTGATCGTGCGTACATAAGCATGACCATGAGCCTCAATAAATGCTGGAACAAAAATTTGATTAACTCTTCTTTGCAGAGTTTTATCAGCAAATACCGTTACTTTTGGTATGCCCTAAGTATTATCTGAGAACGATATTTTTGTTTTTTTGACAACATTAATCAATTAAATCAGCAACAAAAAAAGTGGAGATCATGTTATTTGAATGAGGTCTGCAATATGATGGCCGAGTGGTGTTTCATTGACGGCAGCTTTGTTAACAAGCCATCTCCCACTTACGCTACACTAGTCATGCACACTGATAACTCATCCATTTTGGACCTCCATTTATTCATTATTTACAATCCTCTATGTATAATGAAAACTTATAGAAGTTGTGTAATAATGTATGTGTCGTGATGATGAAATTTCATAAAACTCTATAGGTGTAATTATGCTGATTCTTTTTTTTTGTGAGTTGTGTACAAAACACAAACCACAGGAAAGAAAAAAACTTTTTTTTTATGAAGCTTCAAACTACACACATTTTAATTGGTAGACTATATACAGCTTTATTTCAAAAGAACATTTTCCATTTTACCAACTATCATATTTACCTGAAATCAAACGATCTATTAACATTCTTTTCTATACGCGCGTGTTACTGTGCTCAATCAAATCTTAATCTTCATTCTGGCTGAATTAACTTCATTAGATCTATTCCAGGAACGATCACCTATAGAACCACATATTTAGCAGTAGTGAACTGTAGACCTACATTCTTACGAATTCAGACACTATGTGTAGTTTACTACTTCGCAGACATCTGAATCCAATAATCATTTATTGAAACAGTTATTTAATAATTAAACATGAGTTGCAAGATCAAGTATAATATAGAAGAGAAGGGTGTGGGTGTTGGTGTGTGTGTGTAACATACGTTAGAGACCCACACCCACATCCTCAATCGATAATTGAAGATGTAGAAGTGGCACTATCTGCTTGACTAATCCTCCTCTTATGAAGCAATTTTTGCGCTACCAATGAAAAACGAACTTGATACGAAAAATGCCAGCGCTACTGCCTCGACAACGCTGCTTCCTTTGATCAGATTGTTTTTCAATGGTATCAACATTTAATCCCTTATTATTTTTTTATCAAAATGTATATATAAGATGGCTGGTGTGTCGTAAGTGTATCTCAAAAATCAAAGTAAGTATTTTCACTCAAACATTATACTTTCATACATCTTACCACTTACTTAATTAATTCCAAAAACGTTTTGTTTTTATTTCCTTAGGTCGACGCTACTCAATTTTCATCGTTTACTTCTAGCAGTGATTATAAGATGTTTAGTATCACTGTTTTAACTGCGATGTTTTGTCTCGCCAGTATTCACTTGCGAGTAACTTCTGGCGCAGGATGCTGGTCTACAAACGCTTGCATCGATAAGAATGTCTGCGCTAGTAAGGGTGGCAAAACTCAAGTAGGTCTATGTCCTGGTGTCGCCAACATTCAATGCTGTAGCTGGTAAGCTGTTTATCATCGCTGCTATTGAGACTTAACCATATTCTTTTAGTACAACATGTAAGGACGCAGCAGCCTGTAGAGCTGGTGGTGGAACACCTCATGCGGGTATTTGCCCTGGCGCTGGGAATATACAATGCTGCAAGGGAGGAGGTTCCACTCCAACTGGTCCTGGCACTAGTAAGCCAATTAACACGATGCTTACAGGTTTGGCTGATATACTTCGAGGTGCTGGTCTCAACGTTGCTGAAGTTGCTGGCTGGAAGACTCGTGGACATGGTGTGATGAGTTCAGTAAAGGGTATTATTGTTCATCATACAGCAGGTCCAGCGACAGGCGATTTTCCCTCATTAGCGGTCGTTCGAGACGGTACTTCTAGTCTTGCTGGTCCGCTTTCACAGCTCGGATTGGGCCGTACTGGAACTTGGTTTGTCATTGCAGCAGGTCGTTCTTATCATGCCGGCAGCACCATAGATGACTCCATCTATGGCAACAGTAACGCAATCGGAATCGAAGCCGAAGGAACTGGTTTACCAGCTACCGATAGCGGACATGCGCACTGGCCAGAAGTGCAGTACCAGAGTTACGTGAAAGGTGTGAAAGCTCTTCAAAAAGCTTACGGTGTGTCCACTGCTCGTGTCTTGGGACACAAGGAGGCGGCGGTCCCTAAAGGTCGCAAGATTGATCCCAACTTCTCCATGGCTGAATTTCGCTCCAAGCTTGGTTGACATGATATGATTTGCTTCTTTTGTTTGTCCTTTTTTGTGTGATGTATTATTTAACAGAAGGATAAGCACTATAGTTTTCCAAAAACTACATGTTATAATCCAAATGATCTATGCACAATTATATCACTTTTAACATGCGCAATTAGAATTAGAATTCTTGAATATAATTAATAAGTAGTATGACGATCATCACACGATAAAAATATGTGAACATAAAGAACCTTTGAAAAGTTTGACATATTTTCCATGTTTTTTTCAATATTTTCTCACGATAATGTTTGCATGCAATCTCGTAGAGTATTCTTTTTGTTCAACTTCATCATTGATTATTGTTACAGTAAATTCTTTTGAAAAGTACTATTTCCAACTTTAATATTTTTTAAATTTATTAATATCAATATTAATAAGACCGAGTCCTCTACAAACATTTCCTGCTCCTGCCACTAAAACATATGTCTCTGAGTACTATCAAATAGTGAAGAATAATCATGCTCATTTACGCTCTGCTTGTTTTCTTACGTTTCTTAGCAAGACAATTAGACTCGATAATTTTCCGCTGGCGGAGCTCAGTCCCCTTCAGCTATCCTGGGCTTCGCCCCTATCCTCACAGGAAGTTAAGCAATGAAAAAGAATGATGGCAACATTGTGATATCACGATTAAATAGACACTATGTATGTACGATACGTTGTTGAGCATCAAAAATGAATATACAATTTTTCTACAATATTAAACAAATAGTTGTTGTGAAGAAAAACAAGAAGTAGCACAACACCTTCTGAGTTTTTCAAGTTTTAGAAATCATGTTCTCATTGATGACTGAGCGAACGGTTAAGTATTATGAGTATCAGGTTCCAGTCTATATAAGTTGTGAGTGTGGGTGTGAATGAAGAGAAGATTCCACCCACACTCTACACCCTCTGTTCTATATAGTTCTTTTTTTATGATTCTGGTTTGTCTGTTGCTTACTGTATTTGATCTTTTGCCTCTTATCGTTGTTCATTTAATTTAATTAATGGTACAAATGACATTGAACTCTATTGTCTTTTTAGGACCGACATGGTTATAGAGTTAAGTCATGCTTATAATAAATAAATAAATGAATATATGACTGATTGAGCGAATCATGAAAACGAACGAGATAGTTAATTGAAATAATACGGATGAAAAAAATAAAACTGATCAGAACTGAGGAGAAAAACGAAAAATACATTATTCAACATGTTTATAAACGACTGAATCATTTAAATCACTTTTGCCGACTTAAAATATTTCCTTAGGATGATGATGCAATAAATAATCAAAATTATTCAGAACCAAGGTAAAAAACTCGCAAAAGCATGATTTGTTTATTTCGATCTCTCCATAATGAATTTACATTTTTCTTCGCTTGTCTTAGTGGAAAATGTTATTTCGAATACGTTGTACAACTCTCGTATGACTCATCGAAAAGAAAAAGTTACTATGCAATGTAATTCGTCGATAATATCATCTAATGCGCAGTATATGGATAGAGTTCCCTATTCGGTAAAAACAAACTTTTTTTTTGTTTACAAAGTCCTTCAGAAGTGTAGCTACTTTGTCATTGTATTATTTAGTCATATAATCTTCCACCGCTTCGTACTTCTACACCATACGCAAGACTCTTATCAACATGCACATTCCATTGCACACGAATATCACTTTGTGAGTGAGAACGGTGCATATTCTGTAGAAATACCCACAACTTTCGTCACTTATTCATGCAAACTCGAACAACAAAGAATTTTAATATTTTGTAAGAAAACATAGACGTCAAATGCATCAACTACCCATTTTGCGTTTTTGAAATATCTTACGTATTTTAAAGCATTCTCTTAAGAGCCTTGTCTAAGAGGGTCGAATCCTTTTAATAGGCTCGGATATACCTTTCATAAGAATATTCCATATCTGCCCAACAAGCTTTTTAATATATTATCCAAAGTTTGAATGATATTTTATTTGAACAGAAATTCATTCTACACCTTTCTGACCACGACTACTATTTAAATGATTATCCAAATAAAGCCTATGATTAACATATAATTAACAATATGCTGTTGTTGAATGAATCTTTGATGAATGATTATCTAAAAATTGAATCTTTTTTATGAAACGTAAGAAACAGCCCTGAACAAAAAGTCTTCCTCTCATCAGATCTCAGCCACTATAATGACTAGAGGAATGGCTTCGTACCCAACAGAACGATATACTGTTGAGCACTATGAAGTGTACCAATCACTCATAGAAATAAGGCTTTTTATGGCGACTAATGAGGTAGACTCGATCCCTATCTGAAATTCCGTCCTCTCAAAAACTCGACTGAATTTATTGTTTTTCAGAAATACATATTCATTTTTCTCTTCTTACAGCTAAAATCGTAGATTCAAAATACAAATTCGTCCGAGAACTTCAACTAAAAGTCTTCTAAGATAAACAAAAAAAAACGCATCGAATAAAAAAAAATAGTTGGTTGATACATACTGTATACTCGTACCTCATGGAAGACAGGTGAATATCTAGCTGAGCATGATATCTATCTGAACTTGTTAGTATAAAATTTACAATAAATAAATTTTTTTCAAATGATATCTGTATACAAACCATTGCATAAGAAAAAAATTACATTAATACCTATCAACATGGCTTCATGAGCGACCTATTTCATTCAAAAAAAAAGATATCAATATTCTTAATCAACACCTCTTTATAGACACTATCATGAAATGAGTGATGAACTTGCACTTCGTCTAATACGTTCTATTCGAATTAATATACAAAAACAATGGCAATAAACGATCTTATGCTCAATAATAATAAACAACTGAGATTAACGAATACAACAGCAGCCGATGAAATTGATATCGTACCATATAAATGTTTAATGCTTGTCCTTGTTCAGTAAATCTTTATCGACATTTACAAAATTATTGTAAAGTTGACTTACAAAATGGAAAATATATAACTCGAATTATAATGTTTAGTGAAACAATCAAATCAAAGGTTTCAACAGAAGATAATCAAATTGATCAACAATTTTGAGAAGAATAATCATATACTAAATTTTATTTTTGTTTAGTACATATAAATTTGAATAGTGTGAATTCAGAAACGAAAAGTATGAAATTTATAATCGAATTTTCCTTTTTGTCTAAAGTTGTTTATTTAATCTAGATGAATCAATTGGTTTCTTAATTGAAAATTCTGAAGATTGGGATTCATCAATGATAAATGATGATGATGATATTGGAAAAAGACTTTTAAATATTTAATCCTTTTTTTTTATTTTCTAAACTTTGTGAACAGTTTCTCTGAGATAATTGTCAATAAGTTTTCATATAAACTATAGTTTGTTTTTGTTAGTTATGCGTCTGAATGTGGTTGATAATGAGTTGTATTGGTTTTCGTCTGTATGCTTAATTCTAGAAACTAAATGTTTTATATTTATTTTTTCTTTGCAAAGATTTATTTAGATTTGATCGTTTTTTTTCTAATACTATTTTATTAAAACGAGAAAAATTATAGATAATAAAGAAATCATATAAAAGATCTAGCCGTTGCAAGTTACGATGACTCTATTCAATGAGAAATTTCAAAGTTTTACTTCTGCAACGAAACACTTCTCAGGTTCAGTCGTGTTTAAAAAGCTATTAGCAAAATTCATGCGAGATTAAAATATGAAGTATGATGTTGCTGCTAATCACAGGGAGATTATTATTTCTTACATATTTTGGGACATATTTCTTCATCATTCTTTTAGTTAATTCGATGGAAATGCGAGAAGGAAGTAGCTCATATATTATAATTACGTAGATGTTATTGATATGTGATCTGTGACGTTTCTATGGTTATGTCTACCACGATCTGTGATGAAGAAGAGACATTTCTAAGGACATCCTTCAGGTCTGTGATGAACCACTTGTACAAGAGATAAACATCTGGCTCGCTACCTAGAACAAGGTATCCTATGAGATGGAATTAATTTCATACGAACCGAAAATTGTCATTGTTTACTGCACTACGGTAATCGATTTAGGGTACGAGTGTGTTTGTTTTGATGAGTGTGCAGAGAATAAAAACTTCATTAAGATAAACATATCATAAAAAAAGAACAGTCTATATTTGTAAATGATCTTTTTTTTTTAGAAAAAGAAACAAACGCTCGTTTTTCTGAATGTTCAACATTGTCTTTAAGAAATGAGTATAACAACACTGCATCGATGCAAAATGGAAATACTGCTATCAAACCATATACAAAGTCCAAAGTCTTTCTTAAAGAAAAATCGTCTATATATCTAAAATCATATTGATACATGGTACTGTTTCTGTAAGATCAGAATCATTGTTTGAAAGGGCATCATAGACCACATTAAGCTTCATACCGATTTCAATACTCTGCGATGTGTCAATGAGAGCATGTTCATTGCGAACAGATACATTCTGATTAATTCGGCGTAAATTATGATCCTCAAAATTACTGGCGATCAATAATGGTGTTTCTTGTTCATTAGATTTTGCCCAAACCAAAATCGAATAATTGTTTTCAATCTCACAAGTAATCGGGATAGCAAACCATTTGAATGTTTCTGTATTTCGATCGTTTACATGAATTGTTTCTGTCTTAATTAAAATACTATTGGAATTTAAGATGTAAATACTAAGATCATTATCCACAAGTTTCGACTTAACACGTACAGCTTGAAATTTCAGTGGTGTTGTTAAATAAAAATGATAACCATAAGCATGGGTGCCGTCCAACGCAATATAGTAGTCATCATCACATGCATCAAAGATTTTTAGCAACGGTTGAATGTGGCTTCTATCGGTCAAAAAGGACTCTACTGATATGTTGCCTAATTTTTCTAATGATTGTTTGATTTGCGATAGATTCTCGTCGGGAACAAAATGCATGATGTCGAACATACACCCTTCCATTAATTGCTCATATTGTTCTTCGATTAGCTCATTGTAAGTAATCAAATCACCTTTCATTTTGATAATTTGATGAAGATTTGATGTATTACACATTTGTTTTGTCAATAATATTCTAATTAAAACAGTTTTAAGCTGTTCATCAATATCTTCCTGTTGTTGCTTAATAATTGGTTCATAGTGAGCGTTATTACTGTCTATTTTAGTGATCAATTGTTTCTTTTGTGTTTCGATAAGTTTTTGAAAGTTTAACATTATTTTTTCGATATCAGTCTTTGATTGAACACATGTTTGTTGATGTTTTTGATAAGCCATTTGTGTCATTTCGAGTAACGTTTCTAATTTCTCTTTCATTGATAACAATCGCTGCATTGATGAATTGAATTTTGTTTTTGCTTCTTGAGCCATGTCATTTAAAGTAACGAATGTATGCTGTTTGTGCTCATAGACAAGACAGTCACTACAGACTAATTTCTCACAATCAATGCACCAATATTTTAGTTTTTCATCTTCATGTTCAGAACATTGAATATTCAACTGATCATTGATAAGAACTTGGATTTTGTGTGTTTCAAATTCTTCTAGGCCATGTCCTTCTTTCAGACATAGTGTACAGTAGGATTTTGAGCACGTTTTGCAAACATAGTCGGATGACATATGTTGACAATTCTCACACTTTGCTACTGCCATCGTAGAAGACTTATATTCTGATTGCTGTATATGTTCAACCAAGTCTTTAGCTATTCGATTTACTGGTAATCGGTCGATAATGGAAGAATTGATTATTGTTTTGTCGCGCATTGGACAATAGGCAATGTCTCCTCGACACAAATTTATCAGGCATCCATAACAGAATGTATGGGAACATGAAAGTACACGAGGATCTTTGTAATAATCCAAACACATGGCACATTTAACAAGACTTTCTAATGCATTGTAATCGTCGGTAGTGTGTTTATTGCCAGTTGCCATTCTTGTTTTTGATGTAACCGTGGCTGCTATGTAATGCTTATTGAAAACAACTTTCTCATCTTACAAAAGCAAACAGAACGAGTCTTGCCCTTCTTTCACGTGATGAAACATTTCTTTTTTTTAACAACTCTCTGCAGAAGTCTAAAGAATAAAAGATGATGACTCATACATCAAATAATGATAATATTCAGATATATGAAATTTCGAAGGTCAAACAGAAAATATTATCTCATCTGTGAATTACGATTCTTTTAATTAAAGCATAAGAATATGGATGTGTGGATGAAAAGTGACTGATATCCGCATCCACACCAGAAATGTGTGATTCCCGAAAGAACTTCAGTTCCCGTAAATCTATAAATATGATACGTAGGATATCCTAGGTCAGGATTCGAGTATTTCCTGTCGTGATTCGCGACACGCCCGATTTCAACTGAGTTCACACTGGTTCCAAGTAGACCTCGATGAGCTCTATCCAACGCACTGGTTCTTTTTCGAAAACCAACAATCCTTACTGGTCAAAACCCGTTTTTTCCGCAAAACAAACAAGAAAAAACCATACAACGACAGCAAAACCACTCGCGATTCGCTCAGAGACCGATTCCAACAAAACCAACACTGGTTCCAAGTAGATCTCGACACGCTCTATCCAAAGGACACCTTTTCACCTCAAATCGATGCATCCATCACTGAGAAATCGGCCCACAAGGCCCGAAACAGCGCTTTTCCCTGGAAAACCTATCACGATTCGCCCAGTGACCGATTCCAACAAAACCAACACTGGTTCCAAGTAGATCTCAACGAGCTCTATCGAATGGACACCTTTTGAGCTCAAATCGATGCACTCATCACTGAGAAATCAGCCAATAGGCCCCAGAACAGGGCTTTTTCCTGGGAAAACTGTCACGATTCGATCAGTGGCCGATTCCAACAAACCTAACGCTGCTTCCAAGTAGATTTCAATGAGCTCAATCGAATGGACACCTTTTGAGCTCAAATCGATGCACCCACCGCTGAGAAATCAGCCAATAGGCCTCCGTCCACGGATTTTCTACTGGAAAATCTACCACGATTCGCCCAGTGACCGATTCCAACAAAACCAACACTGGTTCCAAGTAGTTCTCAATGAGCTCTATCGAATGGACACCTTTTGAGCTCAAATAGATGCACCCATCACTGAGAAATTAGCCAATAGGCCAAAAACCAGGGATTTTTTACTGGAAAACCTGTCATGATTCGACCACTGACCGATTCCAACAAAACTAACGCTGGTTCCAAGTAGATCTTGATGAGCTCTATCGAATGGACACCTTTTGAGCATAAATCGATGCACGTATCGCTGAGAAATCAGCCAATAGGCCTCAGAATAGGGCTTTTCTCCTTTCTCAGCGATAGGTGCATCGGTTTAAGCTCAAAAGGTATCCATTCGATAGAGCTCGTTGAGATCTACTTGGAACCTGTGTTGGTTTTGTTGGAATCGGTCACTGGTCGAATCGTGATAGGTTTTCCAGTAGAAAAGCCGTGTACGGAGGCCTATTGGCTGATTTCTCAGCGGTGGGTGCATCGATTTGAGCTCAAAAGGTGTCCATTCGATAGAGCTCATTGAAATCTACTTGGAAGCAGCGTTAGGTTTGTTGGAATGGGCCACTGATCGAATCGTGACAGTTTTCCCAGGAAAAAGCCCTGTTCTGGGGCCTATTGGCTGATTTCTCAGTGATGGGTGCATCGATTTGAGCTCAAAAGGTGTCCATTCGATAGAGCTCGTTGAGATCTACTTTGAACCAGTGTTGGTTTTGTTGGAATCGGTCACTGGTCGAATCGTGATAGGTTTTCCGGGGAAAAGCGCTGTTTCGAGCCTTGTGAGCCGATTTCTCAGTGATGGGTGCATCGATTTGAGGTGAAAAGGTGTC
>CAJNOL010003314.1:0-24044 GCA_905250125.1 Rotaria sordida
GGGAGCAGAATTCTAGTGGTGATTTTACTGAGATTTGTCATGGACTTTATATCTTCTTTAGCTTCAACATAACAAGACAAAATACGCAAAGTGAATAATATCTAACAGATAATAGTTGCTTTTCAAGAATGATCGATCCTTAGAGAATCGATCTGTCTTATTTATTTCTGCGTTTCTAACAGAATTTTTTTCTTTTATTTTTTTTACTGGCGCTTCATTATTTATTTGCGTTGTTGTCATTCGCTTGTGATTTTTTTTTTTTTATTTCGTTTTTCCTAATTTACTATTATTATTACTATTATTATTGTTCTTGTTCTAACCAATGATTTATTTAAGAAATTAGCTGGTTGTACATCTTCATTGTATCTGCGGCAGGTCTCAACGCACTACTATGGACCTTGATAAACTCATAAAATACTGGTTTCGATGGTTCTCTCAAGTTAGAATTTGATCAATTAATACTTTTTGTGTTGCTCATATGTCGATCGTAGTAAATCAATACATCACCAGTCATCATTCATCTTTGATATGTATTATATACTCGTTAATTTGAGCAAAAATCGGAAACTGTGCTATATATAACATTCAAAAACATAGTCCAGCCATTTAAATTTCAAGAAAAGCTTTGAAATGTTCTAGAACAATCTGAGTCGTGTTTGTTAACACCGTTCAGTACTCTTTTCCGTTGCTAAGGAATCATGGGAAAGGAGTCTAATGGTTGTTAGATGTCGGTTACTATGGCAGAATTTGCGTCCAGCGCTCTTTAACCTTCGACCACGGCTGCTAAGGCCTGTAATGAGGGAAGATGCGCCTGAAAATCTCGCATTTAAACTTATACTCACTATTTTTCTTCGAAAAATATGTATGAGTTGCACAAAACGTGTTGTTCATTGAATTGTACGCTTGTGGTAGCCGTATACGACCAGATACGATCGCGCACGGTGATATACGACCGTATACGGCAGGCGTATAGCTCCGTATACGGAGTACACATGTTTATCTTTTAATCATTCCGTATTTTTATACGATCTCCGTTTACGGAATCCTTTTCTCACCGTATCGCTCCGTATACGCGCATCGTATGCGGAAGCCGTGCACGACCTCCGTATATCTCCGTTTTTCTCCGTAAACGACCGTTTACGAGCGTGCATGTTCGACCTGGGTAGACATTAGTAGATCAATATGTACCAACATATCGATCGATACTTTTTATTTCCAAATAAATATCAAAGAACATTAAGTTTCTCAGTTGTTGAATGTTTTAAAGAAAGGATATGAAAGTAAGTAACTTGCTCGTTTTCTAAGAAAAATTTTCGATTGTTGACAATAAAGCAATTTATAAATCCGACAGAAGGAGACAATTCTTAAGATTTTTCAAGACTCTAAACGACTAAGAAAAATGGGTTTAATACGTCTAAACTCTAAAGCATAATACTAAAAATTCGTGATTGAATAAAAAGAAAGTTCTATATTGTTAATATAGGATTAAAAAATGACATATTATAATATTCGAATATGAATTATTGTTTATTTCAATTGATAAAATTAATTGTTTTTTTTTTGTAATTTCTAACTTACGACTGTTGTTTAAAGATGGAGGTGAAATAATGAAACATTTGTTTCCGATGATTTAAAATATTTTATAGGAATATTTAATATTTTAATTATGTTCTCAAAAATATTCATTATTATAAAAAATTGAAAAGATGACAAAATAAATAATTTTTTCCAAGAATAAAATTTTTCTAGTTGAAAATGAAACATTTTCATTTTGTTAGGTTATTTGAAATGATGTTAAAATGTTACAATGGTTTTCAAATTTTCAATGTAAAATAAGAGATAATTGATTTTTGAACTATTTAAACTCTTTGAGAAAAATTTAAGGCGTTGCCATATTTTCTTATAACTTAATACAAAAATAATTTGTCAGTGCAATCCGCTCTATGAATGGCAAGCGTTTGCAAATCACAGGCACGGATTATTAGAAACTTTGTCATAATAGTGAAAATAATTCACTTTAGCCCTGGAATGCTCATCTAGGATTCGAACAGATTCAAACTATTTTCATTTTAATGTTGTACGCAAATATCACCATATTAAATCAAGTCTTTTTAGACATGCTCTACTGAAGATTAGTAAGATATGCTGCTGATGGCAGCCGTTCATTAGCTTTGATCGATGACGCAAAAACTATGTCGAAAAGCAAACGAATGGCTGTTGAACACATGGGATTCGTGCGGACGTCAGAAAAATTCTTTCTAATACTTTTGCTATTTTAGACAAGATCTTGTTCTTCCAACTATACTTTAAGGACATCCAGTAGAATACGCCAATAACAGCCATCAACCTGACTGATGTTGCAAACAAGAACAGCAATAGTTTAAAAATGAAAAGTTTTCAAACTATGTTGTATTTTATCACAAATTTCAGTTCTAATAAAGAAAGAAATCATGCTTAAATGAACGAAGCATTGGAGTTAAATTTTCACCTTGTTAACATGGAATTTTTAGTGGAGTGCCATGCACGTAGAAAAGTTTCGTTTCTAAGAGATTGCCTTTTCACAAACCAATCGTCCAGTGGCGTTATCAGAAAAAGTCGTACTCGGGATGAGGGAGGTCTCAGTCCTCTGATCACGTCACTACAAACTGTTGGAAATCGGTAGAGACCCAATCCTTGAAACTTTGTCGAGAACATTCGTAAGAAATTTTTATCTGAGACATTGTGTGCTGAAATTAGCAATTTATATTATTAAGTGTTTCCTGTACGTATTTTTCTATACATAGAATATAATTCAAATTATATTATCATATGTAGAAAACATTAAAAAAGTTAAGAGATTCACATTAAAATGAACAATAGAAGAATTGAATGAGGAGAATGGAAATGCACAGAAAACCTCTGATTTGATTAAGATTAAAAGGCATTTTCATTTTTTTGACTAGATTACTGTTATTTCTTCGCTATTTATAATGCAAGAAAGATTTTTCATTCAGAAGCTTTTTACATGTTTGAGGAAACTTCAGTTTATCTCCTTTTTGTTGCAGAAGAAAAATATTTTCATATGAATTGAAAAATCCTTTCTCACCACTTTTGGCTCCAAAAGCATTCACACTGGTGACGATTGTGATATAAATCATGTTTCTCACTCAACCCCAATAAATTGAAATTTACTTAAAATAAACAAAGCGTTGAATATCGCTTATGCCCATACAAATGAAATTTTTTTCAACGCGCCAATTTTTATGCCTTGATGATAAATTTCATTAATCTCTTATCATTTCAATGAGAAAAACGAAACTGTCATTAGATGCCAACTATAAAACTTTTGAAAAATATTTGTCGGCGAAGTCGATCATGTTCACGACGATTATCAAATAAACAAAGCTCTTCATACTTGAAGACTTCATAGGCTGTCTTTCAAAGTAAACATCAGAGAATTTTTCAACCAACTATGATTTTTTTTCTTGACACGATATTAAAAGAAAATATAATTTACTTCGATATTTTTATTAAAAAAATTTGCAAATTTCCACGATTTATTTGCTTGCTTTTCTGCTTTTTTGACTAATAGCAATAAAAGCTTCCCATTATTGAGGTTATCACACTACGGACATCCTTTAATCGACTCACTACTGATGAACATTCTGCTAACACTTCTAGAACAGACTTAAGCACTATTCAAACCAAAATTTGACCTTTTGTAGAACGGGGAGAAGGCCAGAGAGAAACATTGTATGTAGACTAAATTTCTCTCGTCTGTCATTGGTTATGCCACTAGTAATTAAACTGAGAATTCTTTTGTCTATGTATTTTTAAAGATATAAGGTCTTCTCTTATTTTACACTAATCATTGGGTTCTGTTTGTTTTTGGTAATTAGTACCAAAAAATAAAAAACACCGCCATGTACTATCTTTCCTATATTCGATGAGAAGAGTAATAAATATACAACACTTCATTCTTCAAATGATTAGTATTCTGATTAATGAAAATCAAAAATAAGTATCTTCGTAGATGAGAAATTTGGCAAATAGTGCCTCATCTAGCTCCCATGTCGATGCATCACTACAACCGTCATTAAACTAAAATAAAGTTTCTTGGAATATCTGCGAATGTCTCGCATGTAAGACATACTCTCACATATTTATTTGTTCTTTTTTCGGCTGATGGTTTCTTTCAGAACTATTATAGTTTCATTATATAAAATAGTAACAATATAATACATATTTTTTTCTCATTAGACTAAACTTCGTGTGTAGTCCAAGTGGTCAACAGGTGCTAGTCTGCAAGATGGATGCATCACACTTAACATCATTCGCATCTGAAAAAAATTGTTTGGATTGCCATACTAGTACTAATACGTCTACGATACATAGTATGGAAACAGGCAAAATATAATAATACTCTTGTTTTATTCATCGAACGAGCGATCATCCATATTAGTTTTCTATACATATTCATTTCATCGTTCATTAACTTAACGTATACGCACTTCATCCTTTCTGTTGAAGAATATTAACAAATATTACTACGTTTTGTCTAAACTAGCTATTCATTTAGTTCATACTTTTCTAATCTCGCTCCTTTTCTTGCTCTGCCTCTGCTAGATATAAAAACAAACAACAATCGTCCTGTTGCTTAACATCCTCAATAAGATTCTTTCACTACATTAAAAAAAAGCATACACTTATAACATTTATACTAATTAGAATCTATCGAGTTCCAAAGTGATCAAGGAACTTGTATTAATTAGACACCTTTTCTCGTTTGTAGAGAGTATACCCGACCATTTCCAACTTCAGTCAGCCATCCACTGCTTCCACGCACCCATTTACTAGAACTTATGAAGAATGGAGATGAAAGCCGCAAAAATCTCGATTTAATACATATGGAAGACCACTAGGAAATCAATCATCCGATTGCGAAACTTATTTATGGGAAAAAATGCTGATGATAACCAAAGCATTTGAGTGTATATTTTATCCAGCTTCTGTCATGATCGGAATCATGAATTTATCGTTGTTCGCTTTAACGAAAGATGAATCGTTTGTCACGATTACGAGGATACTTGTTTATGACTACTTCTTCAAAAATAAAGTAGCCAATGGATTCAATCAATTCCAACAAATTTTATCGCTCCTTTACGTATTTCACTTGAACGTGTTTTGTAAAATGTTACAAATATGAAATTTCATTTAGTGTCTTCAATTATCAGAATTCCTTAAATGCCTGAATTTCCTGGAATTCTCAGAATTTTTGGAATTTCCTTAGTTTCTATGGTTCCAAAATTTCTAAGAGTTCAATTGTAATGCATTCATCAATATTTATAATTTCTTATTTATTAAAGAATTCAAATTTCCTGAAGAGTTCAAAATTAACGGAATCCCCGGACACGTCTCATTTAAAACAAAAAAATGTGTTCAAAGTATTTATTTTGGTAACAAATCATTTTTAGGGTTTAGAAAATCATTAAAACTAAGTCCTAGATTTTGTTCTAAATATATATTTCACAGGACATACTTCACTCTATCTATAAGCAAAGAACTTAGATTTTTAGCATTTTATATTCGAACGTAACAGACTTTAATATATGTCCAGATATTTGTAAGTCATAGTTTATATTCTTACAGAGAAATAGTCAATTAATCTATTATTTATTAATTACAATATTATATTGAACTTCAGCATATTTCTATGAAGAAATGGTAATGTTATCCATTACTATAATCTTAATGCGCCTTATAAAATGGGGATAGAAATGTATAGAAAAATATTTTTGTATTTTAAAGGCTATTATAAAAGACTTTTCCACTTACGCGAGTATCGTTGTCTTAATTGCAAATGGATCAAATATTTGTTCTTCTTACGATCAAATTTAACACTTTTAACACGAAAGCAAACACCTGGTGTAACCAGTTCTTCTTCTTCTGCAGAATATTCAGATAATGAACTTAGATCGGCAATAAAAGCCATTAGCACTTCCATAATGAATAAAGTATTTCCAAATTCTTCTGCTTTGTCTCGATTTCGACTACATGACGTATACGCTTGAAATGATCCAAACGCCTCATCATCTTCGGCCATTTTTGTATAAGCATCGATCTGTTCATCAGTTAGAGTGGCTCCTCGATAAAGTGTCTTTTTGGTTGTCAATTTTGTATTAAATGGATCATCCCATAGTAATAAACAGAAAGGACCCAGTGTACGAACTTTACTTCGCCATACTTTTTCCTGTTCATTGCCTCCTACCAATCTCATCGCTACATTTAATGTTTTGTACAAGAAACTCTCCAAGGTATAAAGATAAGCACAGCATTTCCAAACTTCTTCGATCCCTGCGTTCTTCTTTTCTCGAAGCATTTTAGCTAGTTTTTCAGCTTCGCATTTTTCTCCAATACTTTGACCTTCTTCAATAATACCACATGCAGCCTTTTCGACAAGCATTGGAATCATGTTTGGTTTTTTCGAAGGTAAATCGTCTGGCTCGAGTTTCAAGTCTCGTCTGACTTCTATTACAAATGGGGATACCCAACCATATTGACCACCAAATGAACGTCCGGAACTAACAGGAAGATCCATAAAACGTGCTTCTCGTAGGTGTTTATCTTCTCTTTTACGTGCCACTCGTTTTATCGGTCTTTGGTTGTGATCATCAGTGTTCGATATTTGAAGATTACCTTTGAAATCAATAAAATAATCATCCAGTTGAGCTTGTGGTTGTTTATCTTGAAATGCTTCTTCGATAATTAAATTTTTTAAATCCGAGTAATGACTCCATGTAGCTCGTTCAGACTTTGAAAATGGATTTGGATTTGATTGCCACATCCATTCAACAGTTTTTAAAGAATTATTCAATGTTGGAGGTACATACGAAGCCATAATAGTTATTTACTTGTATGCTGTTTTTAGATGGTACAAATAGGATAATAAAAAACTTTTTTATGTTATCTGAAAGTCGAATAACAAATAATAATAGTAAAATTATAAATGAGTTCAATTCTGAAGCCTCATTGAATCTCGAAGTTTGGTAAAATTCATTCAAGTCTCATAAATATGAATTCTTCTGAAATTTTTTGTAAAACTGTTGATAATTTCAAATAATTTTAAACGCGTTGAAGCTTTAATATTTGCTATTTCTAATTCGTATAAAAAAATATTTAACTTCGTCTCTATTTCTTAGTTATTTTTTTCATTTGATGTTGATATATACAAATAAGATTATAATTGCTTGCAAAAGTTTTGAAAATTATAAAACTTCAGCAACACTTATCAAAATCAGCATTATTTTAATTTTCTTTTTCAACTTAGAAGTTCTCTCAGAATAAATTTATTAATATTTTTCGCCAGAATAACACAAAATTTAGCAATACAAATTAATTGGAATACACAAACTAATATTTAGAGAAATTTTTAGTCAATCATCGATGAAAAATTTCTATAAAAATTTCTCTTTTGTTTAAATGAAAACTTGTTCGTTTTTATTCTGCTTTATTATAAATGGAAAATCAAATGTTTACAGACAAGATATTTGTTTACTTTTACTCGACGTGAACATATTAGAGAAGAGTGAAAGACTTTGATTTAGAATCAAAATTTTACGTTCTTTTTTTTTGAAAGGCTCGAAAAAAAACTCTTGGAGCTAAATTGATAACTTCGGACTCTAGTTTCTCCTGAAATCAGAGTTTTATGATTCATTTTGAATTTCTTTCCTGCAAGATCTGTTGCATCGGCTGCAAGAATTCTCTAGAAAAACAACACGAGCAGAGAAGCAGCATTTAAGTTCGGTAAATCATTGTACATGAAATAAAAGTGTCTCTTCTATCACATGTCGAATACGAAAATTAATAGAAATGTCAATGAATTCAACCGGGAAACTTATAGCAAACACACGTATAGCTAAGAAAATGATCAAAAATGCCATTCAATTCATATATAAAAGTCCTTATGGGCGATTTCCGCTAGTGTCAAAAAGCAACGAATGACTTTTGTCTAATTAATACAAGAATTTAGAAATAGATAGAAACTTCATTAAATCAACCTAGGTGAATGAACCCAATGCTGGAACCTATCGGATCTGATCGGATTCATTCATCTGATAGAATTCGCTGGGATTTCAAGAAACGAATCTACTAATGGATCCGACGGATGAAACCTATTTAATTAATTAAGTACTAATTACTAACTAGTGACAATAGTAGAGATCAGTCAGAGCGCAGCGTTGGACTCCGTCAAATTTCGATAGTAGGATCTCATCAGATTCTAACACTAGGAATCCGAATGTCGTTTAGTTCCCCGAATTCCGATAGGATTTCGTCGGTTTCACAGAAATCCATATAAATTTCATCGGATTCCTGCCGGATCTGACGAGGGAACCTTTTCAACTGTCCAATCGCTTTTGAGTTCGAACTCAGTTTGAAAGATAGACCCCAGTGAGGTATGAAAAGGCCCAAAAGGATAAGTGCCCATAGGCCTTCTGTCCAGAGTTATAGGCATTTTACTGGATTTTTAGCCTATGGCACAGTATATACCAAAAAATCGAATGACAATATTTCGAGCTGAGATTGTGTCCAAAGATAGGTCTATGTACCAATAGAATGCCCTGAAAATTTCAGCTCAAAAGAATGTTCCAATCTCGAGATATTGAACACCCAAAAGCCAAAAAAATTCTAGCATCATTCGCGGGATATGCGTGATTTTTGGGAGTTTAATATCCCGAGATTGAAACATTCTTTTGAGCTGAAATTTTCAGGGCATTCTATTGGTACATAGACCTATCGTTGGACGAAATCTCAGCTCGAAATATTGTCATTCGATTTTTTGGTATATACTGTGCCATAGGCTAAAAATCCAGTAAAATGCCTATAACTCTGGACAGAAGGCCTATGGGCACTTATCCTTTTGGGCCTTTTCATACCTCACTGGGGTCTATCTTTCACACTGAGTTCGAACTCAAAAGCGATTGGACAGTTGAAAAGGTTCCCTCGTTAGTGTTAGTAAACATTAATGAATATTAACAAATGAAATTTGTTAAGAAACAATCAAAATATTTGGTCCTAGAATAAAATGAAAGAAATAAACTTCATAATATAAAAGTGTTCTTAATAAAACTATGATTCTATTATCTGATTAACTATATTTAAATACGTAGTTAATCATATAGCATGAACAATGGTTTTACATATTAGAGATGGGCGCGTCACGATGGAACGATTCCAGAAAGTCTGATGATGAGGCAGTGGCGAAGTATCCTGGGATTTCATGGTCTCTCTGCTTTATAAGAAAATTATTTTTTTCATTTAAAAACATAGTTAAAACTATCAAAAAAACCAATGTCATTCATTAGTTGTATTATATTTTGAAATAAGTCTACATTCACTTTGTTTACTATATTTGGTATCATGTAAATCAAATCGTAATGTGACATATTTTTAGAACGAACGAAATGAGTTCTTTATATACTTATAAATAATCTTGTTCCGTAAGATACGACCCTATCTGCAGAATATCTATGTGCGAGAACAGTCAGTAATAGGCTTCTAAAGAACCCAAACTGTAATGCGGAGTTTGTATCGAACGATTCTGATTTGGTTTAGTAGAATTTGGATAATATTATAGATTTTTTACAATTGTCGAAATTCTTTAGGCATTATTATAATATCGATTTTTGCTAGTTATTTTATTGTCCTAATTTCATCGAAATTCAGACAATATGCATAATAGTTGCAACTAATATGTTTGGCTGAAACACACATTCATTTATTTGCCGGCTAATACGAAGCTAAGAATTACTACATAGATATTCTAAATATCACATGACAATAGCTTTGTTTGGACTATTCAAACGCAAAAAAAACCATTTGATCTGTGAATATTTAAGCCTATCTTGAACAGTTGAATGAAGACAATAAAAAATTAGAGAGAAAAAGTAATCTCAACATAAAGAATATTTCTCTAACAAAATCGACGTCTAAGAATAATAAAAATTACATAAATTTCTACATTACAGACATTAGTAATCAACAAAAAAAGAATTTTAGCAAAAGCAGTATCTTCAATTTTACTATTCTACAAAAGTCTCGAATATTTCAAAATATTTATTGAAACTTCAGTTGTTAAAACTCGTTCTCGAATTTTTAAATAGTGAGTTTTTCAATGTTTGTGCAGATCAAAATTTATAATATAAATGTCAACGATGATGAGTAGTAATGTATCGCTTTGCCGCAGTTATTATATAATCTATATTGAAAAACGTGGGTGTGGCTATTCACTTCAACTGCATCAAGTCCCACAACTACACCCTTCAGGATGGTGGGTAGAGATGAGTGAGGATTCTGAGTGGATAATTTGGTGGTGGATCCGTGATGGGTCTGGAAATATCTACTGGTATTAAAATAATGAAATCGTGAATAGTGGTTGGAACTGTAACTAGGGCTACTTCATGCTTTCATCACTGAATACGATGGGAAAGATATAGTACGATGTATCGTAAAACTCGAAATTGTCTATTAAGAAGTGTGTAAATCGTGAACTTGTTTGAACAAGCTCAAGTCAAGCTCTACATAAATCTACTCTAAAATTGTACAGTTCAATCTTTTCTAATAATATACTTTGTTTGTGATAAGTGGATATGAAGATGACTGTCGGAATGCGATAATTCGATGATAGGTCAGATTTTAGGACACTTTATAGCCAAGAAAAGACATGAGGCTATGTTGAGTACAGACAATACAATGAGTATCGGAATGGAGATCTATTTGAGTGCATGGATACAAGATTACTCTGTGGTTATGTACTCAGTCAAGGATCGAAACAAGTAAATCTTGGGTGAATTGATAGACATCATCCACATTTTGAAGAAAAAAAATTCGGAATGTGTAACTATCAAAGAAGTATTTCAGATGAAAGTTTATTTAGTGTTGTCTACAGGTATATTTTAAAATAGTACTTTTCCATAATATTTTACGAAATTCAGTGAGTTTTCTAATTAGTAACATGTTACAACGTATTCGATTCTCTGTAGTACAAACTTAATAAATTCAGTATTCGCTGGAAACTGAAGATTGGCATTAGTATCTATGATGCCTTCTCAAGTAGTTACGACTTAAAATGATAGTCATATTGCGCAAATAGAAATCTTATTGATGTATTCTGTTCGATTTCTAAGTTATTCTGTAAGACAGTTTAATTTACCTATGGAATTTTTATATTGACTATGAATTATAATATTCGACAATGTTTCAAATTCTTTTATGTCTGCCGGCTTTTATGAAATATTGAGCACTCACCGACAAACTAGAATATATTGTATAACTTAAAAAAGCTACTCACAATTGGTGTTTACCATCTGACAAGATGTTATTACCAACAACATGAAAGAGTAAAAAATGACTGAGTGCATCAGTTTGCAGCATGAAAAGATTCATTTGCTGTTTTCTTCTGTTTTTTTTCTTGGCTCGCAAAACAATTGCACCATACTTGAAAATTTTGTTTATTCTTATATTAACAAACGGTCGGAAGTAGGAGAAAACAGAAATGGCTGAAGACGAAATCAGTTGCTTAGTATTTTTAATGAACGAGAGTAGATGAAAAACAAATATTTGATTTGAGTCAATATTTTTCACTGTCTTATTCACTGCAATACGGTATGATTTTCAAATTTGCTTTCGAATAAAAACAATTACTTTATGTGACTGAAGGGGAAAGGATCTGCGATATACGTCGAACATCGCTTTTAGAAATGGACGTTGACTGTGTTTCTACAATTAGACAATTCTTGATATTATTATCATGCAATTTTTACATGTTTTCTAAAGACTATATCTGAAAACTAAATCACTATAACAAACGGATTCAGTTTTTCTGAATTCTGAAAGTATGGGACGGAGGTTCCTCTAGAGATACACTAGACCCAACACTTCTGATCTCTCTAAGATTCACAACCACATCTACAGCCTCACCAACATAGCAAATTCTCAGAATCGCACCTACACCCACACCCACACCCTTTGAAGAAGACGACGGCTACTCATACGACTTGAGTGATTATGTGGGCTACTCCTGAGGAACTAGCCAAAATCAGTTTCTTGAACGAATAGACATCCTCACACTCATCGTCACTCAATTTGTGTTGATACTCAAAAAGGGATTTTTTTTCAATGGCGCACCTCATGAAAAAAACGGTAAGTTTTTTAAGAAAGAAAAAGTAAAAGTAAATACAGTATAATTTATGGCATCTACTTGCTCATATTATTTACGCACTTCTTTTCTTCCTTCCACTCATATACATTCAAAACGTCTTTTACACAAATATTTTTTTTTGTGTAGAAAAACACAAAAATGGTGCATAGCGACTAAATAAATGAAATGTATGAGTTCGATAGCTACCTACAATGAAACAATTCGATGCACATAATAAAATAGCTAAAGAAACTTGGTACGTTTGGATTTTATTTTGAAAAACATTGACTAAATTTTTTCGAAATTATTATTTTCACTCAGTATATATGGAAATATTTTCAATTTTGTTTTGTGTTCAACTCTAGAAAGATCTATCTAAGTCTGCTAAAATTCTTACTCTAGTTAGAATAAAGGCATCTATACATAGGGTGAAAACTGCAATTTTCTATTGTATTTTCTTCTAGTGACATGTGCTCCTCACACATACACACGCCCATAAAGATTTCAATTTTAAAATATGAGCCAAAACATTGATAAAATAAAATGTAATTATATTGTTCATTGTCTATTCTCATCATAGAAAACATCAATTACCTACAGTATTATTGTAATATCAACTGAGCACAATAATCTATCATAGTTTCAAATGGTTTCTCTGGCTCTATCCAACAGTAAATGAGCTTTAAAACTATCGGAAAATTTATTGGACATCATTCATTTATCAATCAACATACCAAATCTTCTCCAAACCTCTCACTATATATTTTATACATTTTGAAGCAAAATTCTATGACATAGAAAAGGTTCATTAGAATCATTATTGTTTGAGAAACGAAAAGCAATCATTTTCTTACACAAATAGAAATATTTTTTAAATTATCTGGAAAAAAATCGTGCCAAAAGTCATGCCAACGGTCGAAATTTTTTTACATTCTTTTTCTGAATCGTGTTGAAGGTCAAATGGCTGACAAGAGAATAATTGTGAAGAAAAAATATTGTTTCAAGCGATACTTGTTTTTTTCCAATTGTCAACAAAAGAATTCCATTAAACTAGAAGTAGACCTTTTTTTTTATTGACGACAAAAAAAATAGTGATTTTGGTTTTGTAAAAAGAACAAACAAATTCAATTAGAATACAACGAAGATTGTTGCAAAGTTTCAGTTTATTCATAAAGAAAGTGTTGGTAGTGTACATCTAAATGCATTCTTTGATAATCATGAACTTCGTACGAAATGTTTGTTAATATTATTTCAAACTATCATTATTCTTGATGTAGAGATAATGATTCGGCATAGAGAAATAAAATGTCTGAATCTACTTAGAACTTAGAATAACTAAGTCTGAGTAGGGTGTGGGTGTGGGTGTGGGTGTGGGATGTGGGTGAGTATGAGTACTAGTATTCTCTTTAACCACACCCACATCCCACACCCCACACCTACACCCACCCACACCCACACCTACAACCACACCCACGTCCACACACCCACCCTTCAATTTCGATTTGTCATTTTTGATCTACGCAATCAAATGATGAATATTTACAATCAGTCAGTGAAAACTTCAGATATTCTCACTGTCTATCGAGGAATGATAATGAATGCCGATGAATTAGAAAAAATTAAAATGAATATTGGTAATCTTATATCAATTAATACATTCTTTTCAACAACAACTTTATATAATGTGGCATTGATGTTTGCTAGAGATTGTAGTGGACGTCCATTATATGAATCAGTTGTATTTGAAATTAATATTGACACAACTATTGTTAAAAAGCCTTTAGTCAGTCTAAGTGACAAATCAGACTATCGAGACGACGAAGAAGTTTTACTATCTATGGGTTTTATTTTTTAAATAGATGATGTTGAACCATCACCCAGTGGCCATTGGTATGTGTCATTGACTGTCAAATGTGATCAAGAGACGAAAACAAATGAGTTAATAACATATTTCAAACAAGAAATTGATGAATCATCGACCTTATTACAGCTAGGACAATTTCTTGGTACTATGAATGAATATGACAAACGTAAACGCTATTATGAAATATTACTCAAACAACTTCCCCGATGATCATCCTCATCGAACCGAAGTATACAATAATTTAGGTGTCCTATGCATATATCAAAGTGATTGGATTTTAGCAACAACATATTTGGAAAAAGATCTCGAACTAGATTTAAAAAATCTGAAATCTGATGATCCATATCTAGCTATAACGTATAAAAATATTGGTATGATTTATTACAATCGAGGAACGTATGGCAAAGCTCTCGAAAACTATGAACAAGCTCTTAGTATCGAGCTGTTGTCTTTGCCAACAACAAATGCAGCTGTTGGAACAACTTATAATAATATGGGC
This sequence comes from Rotaria sordida, assembly GCA_905250125.1. NCBI lineage: Eukaryota > Metazoa > Rotifera > Eurotatoria > Philodinida > Philodinidae > Rotaria > Rotaria sordida. The sequence continues at coordinate 14,539 of CAJNOL010003314.1, forward strand.
ATGGTTTATACTGATCGAGGTGATTATAAACAAGCACTTGATCATTTGGAAAAAGCTCTTCATTATAAATTACTTTCACTACCAAAATATCATCCGAATATTGGCAATACATATAATAACATTGGTCTATTGCATTTTGACAATCATCAATATGATAATGCTCTAGAAAATCTTCAACAAGCTCTTGAAATTTTACTCATCTGTTTACCTAAACATCATCTGACAACAGCAAACCTACGAAAAAATATCGGTCTCATATATCAAAAACAAGGGGATCAAATACAGGCACTTGACTATTTTGAAAAATTGCTTGCAAGCATGGAAATATCCTTACCAGTTGGTCATATGGATTTTGCTCTGGTATATAATAACATGGGACTAGTTTAATATGAAATGAAAAATTGGGATCAAGCATTAGCATATTATGAAAAAGCAAACCAAATCTATTGTCAAAAAGGCGACTCTGAACACCCAGCATGTGCATCGATTTTCCATAACATGGGCGACGTTTACCCAGATCATCAAGATATTGCAAAATATCGAAGTAAAATTAGTGAAATTCCACTTCAGATCGCTCAAAGAATTCCATACTCAAATACTGGCAACTAAAAAATTGATACCACTGGAATGATTGCCAAAGATTTTTGAGGAGCGTACATATGACATGAGTTTATTCTGAAATCGAAAATGTTTCGATCAATGCTACTGTTAAAGTTTTTCGTTCGAGCTGATGGTGTGGGTGTGGGTGTGGGTTGGAGGTACGGATGTTGGTGTGAGTGCTAACCTTTTCTTTATCCACACCCACGTCCACATTCCACACTTTATATATATGTTCAATAGAAGTATGTGGAATCTGCTAAATAGATATATTAAATATTTATTAAATCACTGTGATAGAAAGACATAGTTGAGTTCTGATGACCAATTTTATATATATCGTATTACATCCATCCAACTGGATAACCTCTTGCTACGTTTTCTGTTTTTAACCAATTATATAATGGTTGAAAAAAATCCAACATAGCTTGTGGTTCTAATTTATTTTCTCCTGTTAAACTCTCTAAAATTTCTGACCATGGTTTTGAATTTCCCATAGCTAACATTTCTTTAAATTTTTCTCCAACATATTCATTTCCATATATATCACACATATGTAATTGTTCTGTTACACCATGTAATCGACACATAGCACGATAAATTTGAAATTGAAGAATATGAGCAATAAAATATCTTAAATAAGGAACATTTGATGGTATATGATATTTTGCACCGGCATCAAAATTTATTTTATCATTTCGAGGTACAGCTGCCATTATACCGCCATGCTTAATACGTAGTGCCCACCATTGAGAATTTAATTCTTGTTCACGATCAATTTGATCACGAAAAAGTAAAAATCGATATTTATCCATAACATAACCAAATGGTAGAAAAGCAACTTTTTGTAAAGCTAAACGTAATAGAAAATTGATTTCATAATGAGAATTCACATCTTTTTCATCAAGAAAACCCAATTTTATTAACTGTGCCGGTGAAACTAATAGAATATCAAATATCAAAAAAGAAGTTCATAACAAAAAAGATAATAAAGAAAACTTACTTGCAAACGTACCAATAATATCTCCAATAGCTTCATGAAAACCTGCATTAGCTCCACTTCGATAAATATGTGGTTGATTTTTACCATAAGCCATAAAATATTCTACATGACCCAATTCATGATGAATTGTATAAAAATGATCATCATTAATTTCAGTACACATTCTTACACGATAATCATCATGATATCCCATATCGTATGCAGCTGCATGACAAACAACATCACGATCAGTTGGTTTTTCAAACATACTACGAGCCCAAAATTTTGGCGTCATTGGATAAAGACTAATTGATGTAAAAAATGATTCAGCTATTGTAAACAATTGATGAACAGAATAATTCTTTTCAATTAATACTTCTGTCATATTAAGAAGTGGAGCATCAGGATAAGGAATAACATCATCAAAACGATCATTCCATGTTTGAGCCCACATATTTCCTATGAAGATTTTAAAATTGAATTAAGATAAATGAATAATCAAAACAAAACAAAAAAGCAAGAAATATACCAAGAATATGAGCTGGAATAGGTCCACTACAATTAAAACGATTTTGATACATTGAACATAAACGACCTCGAACATATGCATGTAATTGTTCATATAATGGCATAGTATCTTTTAAGATTTGATCAATAATACCTTCAAATTCGGTAACATTACCCATTTCATAATCTTGAATCCAATATTCCTAACAAAAAAAACATATTGATCACTACACGCCAGATCAACTCAAAGTTGTTGGCCTCTGTGTAATGTAATATTATTTTTCCATAATATAACTCAAAGCATAAGATGGCGTCACAAGTGCATAATTTTGTGAAGGTGTGTCTATATCCTTTTACCTTTTCTTTGAATGTCTGATTATATTCTGTTATTTTTATAATTATATCTTTTTCGATTGTGTGAAACAGTGCTGTTATATTCAAAAATATTTTGATAAATCTAGTGTTTTTTTTTGTATAAGCAATATTACTGCTGATTTATATCTCGGTTTTTTGTATCGGAACTTATCGTTATACGATCTTCATGAAAATAAATTAAGTATATAAATAAAACTGGAATGACACATTCTAATAAAGTAATAGAACTTACGAGGAAAGTTTTCTCAGTGTCAAATTACTTTGTAAGCCGAAAGTCTGTGCGTTATTACATGTTCGTATGAGTTTTGCATGTAATAAAAATAATTTTGACTAGTAACTTACGTGTAAAAAATTATTGCACAACATATCTAATCGATTTTCATCCATAGTTAGTTAAAATGAGAATTTCATGCTCTTTCTAAATATATATTCAGAATTTTTTTTTCTGACTTGAAATCGATTCAATGAAAGCAGATATTTTATCGAGAAAAAAAAATCGGCGTTCGTACAGAGTTTCTCATCTAGCCTGTTTTTGTATTTTTGATTAAAATCGCCTCAATTCGAATTATAAGAAAATTCTTCTATATACAAGTTTGTAGAACGAAGCTAGCTCTACAGAATGCTCTATATTAACTTCGCTTTCTACCTATCGTTGCAAACTGTGAGAATTAAAATTTGAAAAAAAATGTTTTGTTGAAATTCCTCATCTAACCTAAAGTGTCGTATTTCTAAACTTATTTGTATATTTTAATTCTTTTATTAGTTTTAGCTTATTACAACTCGTAATTTTATAGAACATTAAATTTTCTAAAATAATTCAAAAACTTTCCTAAAACGTTCTTGAGATAAACTGGATATGATGGAAAAAGTTTATTTTGTGCGGTAGAAACAACATTTTTGATTTATTTCATTTTAGCTGAATATTTTTGATTATCTTATGTGATCTATAAATGAACGAAAATCAAATAGACATGTTATGCAATGATTTTTTACATGCAAGTAGAATGTCGTGATCTATCTCGGAAATGCCAGAAAAATTGATTTTCAAATTTAGATTTGGAACTCTTTTGATTGCTTCTATCTTAAGATAAAGCTGTGGTAAGAGCATATGTTTTACGCTACTCATACAAAATAGTAAATTCCTCAAAATTTACTTTTTCTGATGTTTTTTTGAGAAGAATCACGGTGTATTGTGCTAAAAGAACAGAGTATCTCGGTAGCAATAAGCTATTAGCCCGAACTCTTTTTAGTATATATCCATAGCTCATTAGAACCTACATGATGTACATAGCTTTGACTCAAAATTATTCAAATAAAAGAACTTACAGCTAAATCATCGTATGCATTTTCTTTAGCATCTTTAGTCAATAAATCAATATAAGATAAATAAACTGGACGAATTTTATTTCCAGATTCATCATGCCAACCTTTCCATGCCCATATTAAACGATCATAATCTTTTTCAATTTGCATTAATCGTTCTAAATATGGTGCAAGTGTATAACATTTTTTATCATCGTTTAATTCACAAACTTTTGTTGTCGAATAAAGATCTCCTAATTGACCATATAATTCAGAAGTTTTTCTTACATCATCATCATTATTACTAAATATACTTGATGCTAAACGACCAAATATACGTTTTAAATCATCATTTTTTGAATATTTCATATATTCATTAAATTTTTTTGCTATTGGTAATACTAAACGACTAAATGGTGCTGTAATAAGACTTTGAGCTGTTATTACTTTTTGATTTTCTTCAGTAATATTTGTATCATAATTGCATTCGAGAAGAATATTTATCTAAATAGTATAAAATAATAAATTAATAAAACTATATTTCTTATCTTACTTGACTATATCGTTCTGCTATGCGAAGATACCATTTTAACCATTCTTGTGCAATAATCTCATTTGAATATTCATTAATTTCTGGCATCTGTTTCATATCTTCTTCATTTAATTTATTCCATAATTCAATATTAACATGATTATTAGGATCAACTTCAGTTTCATAATTTTCTAATTCTTGTAAATCATCATTATTGTTATTTCTTATATCATAATTAATTAAAATTTCTCCTTCTGTTGATGTTGAAAATTGAAATGAAGAGACAAGTAAAAAAATAATGATAAAATTCTTCATTGTCTGCTTCTTTTTTTAAAAAAATCTTAGACGAAAACAAAAATAACTTTTCAAATAAATTATTATTTTGATATTTTTATACTGTTACGAAAGACATTTTACTTACTATATGCGTCTTTTTTTTTCTCGATGTATACAACTCTAGAAAGCGATGTAAATATCAACATGCATGTGATTTTTTTTCAGACAATGTGATGTCTTTGCCTTTTACCAAAAACAAATAATGGATTAGTTTAGAAATAACACAATTTAAATGAAGAATAAAACAATGTTTGACAAACAGTAAAGTAATCGAATTTATATTTTAATCCAGTCGACCCGATGAGACCCACCGGTGGATCTCACTATATTTTAACAAGAAGCTTAATAGAAAAACACTTTCTTTTCCTTTTTTTCTTAGGTGGTATATTACACATTATGTGTCATCTGCTCTGCCTTTACTATTTTTTGAATTGTTTATTACATAGTGTAATGTTTCTCCTTACAACCATTAGGACAAAAAAATCTGTCACAATCAGAATAGAAGGTTTTTATTTTCTATGCTATCGCCGTGCTCACTTCTCTTGATTATTGTTGCCTGATTTTTTTCTCTTAACAGCTGACACAGTGCCTACGGACAGTGCGTGCAGATACTTCATTTTCTTCGAGCGTGTGATCAGTGGCTAACCGAAACTTTGTTTTGTTATCTCGTCACTACTGCACAAGATACATAAGACAGAAAGAAACAAACTTGAGTAATTATTCAGTTCGACATAAAAAAGGACCGCTTATATAATGATATAAACAAGGAAAAGAAAAACAACTGGCAGCATATAATGAAAAGGCTAACAAGTACATTTGTATGAGTATGAATGCACAGAATTTTAAGAAAATCGAATCGGGTTGAATGGATTAATTCAGACCTTGACATTCTCATCGTATCCAAGTTCAAAATGAATGACGAAATCTATTGCTATTACATGAATATTTTCCTGAATTCCATAAAACGGTGAAAGTAATCAGACAAAAGTTAGTCTTTCGATAACTAAAAAACGCAGCCTGTAAAAGAAGGTGAGAGATTGTGGGAAAATACAGTAAAAATAATGCAGTTATTCGCCGTTGTATAGCCGCTGAAACTATTGAAGATACCGTTTTCCACGTTTGAAATCATTGTCTTAAGCACTTTTAAAAATTAAAATAATTATTCAAATCGAGCAAGCATAACTAAAGTTGTGAGTGTGAGTATTTGTAAGAGATACTAGTAGAGGGGCGTGACTCACCATCTTCCTGATTACTAATTGCTTCCAAAAATCAGGATATAACAAAATATTTTTAGTGTATTTTCATATTTTTATGTACGGATCAAAAATGATCCAGGCTGGTAGTACTAGGGTTAAATATAGTCAATTTACTATTGTTTATATGTAAAATAATAATCTAAACTTCATTCTTATGTTTTTCGATTATTTTTAATTTTTAAATCTTTAAAAAACACATTATTTAGTTTTACTTAAGCGCCAAATTTGCATGAGAATGAGGGCGTTCACGAAGACAAGATACATATCCACACTCTATGAGATGGAGACTTCGAAGTGAATCAAGAAAACTACTAACTAACAAACATTTATCAATTGATCGTTCACAAGTAAATTTGATCATTGGAATTGATTTCATGTGGGTCTCAATCATGTCTAATATGTAGATCCTACTGGTACTATGTGTGAATTATTTAATAAACTTATTTTTGATTTTGGTATTATTCTAATAAATTACTCACTACAACGAAATGAACAAAGTCCGATATATGTAGAAGATTTCGTGTCATGGATCTGCCGGTTAACCTTGATGTTTTGTACATTGATGTGAAAAATTATAGAATCATCTGTTCAATTCCAGTTGTTTGCACGGTCTCTGTCAGTTTAGACTTCCGACTACTACTCAGTTTGAGAAAACAAATATTAACTGAAATCGGTCAGTTTTTTGTCTGTGGAAAATTATAGCATCCATATCGTAGTTTTGTTGTTTTCGAATCCAGATGACTTTAGTTTTGTTTGACAGTCATATATACAGTAGAGAAACTCCTGGAGAACATTATCATAAGAAAAGTTTGAAAATCGTTTATACTTGAATTTAAAATGGCTTGAAAACATCATCTAAGTTCAATATTTTAGCGAGGATATTTGAAACATACGCAGGACTGATTTTTTGACAACAGATACGAATAGTAGAGATGTTTTGCAACAAAACGAGAAACTTGGGAGTTCGGTGTATCATTTTGTTGCAGAGAGATATACCATGTCAAAATTGACAATAATGATGCAATACAAATGATGTGTCGAATTTTCGAGCTTCCTGTTTTGTTGCAAAAAGTGTCTGCTATTCGTATTTGTTGTCGAAAAACCAGTCTTGTATGTGTTTCGGATGTGGGTGTGGACTAAGACAAGACCAATACTGGACATCTACATTCACACACATAACGATGATATCATGGCTGCGGTTGACGGATCAAACAATGATCGGGCTGATGTATTTTTCATTTAAAATTGCATCTAGAAAGTCTCGCCTTTTGTGATTGTTTCTTTTTCATGATTTAATATTGAGCTGTGGCAACAAATCCATTTATCGTGTTAATTCTGTCAGACTTCGAAGTAGATCTAAGCCGTTTGGTCTTAGCTGTGGAATCTGATTGACAATCAGACGATTGAAGTTGTCTAATCGTTTATCATTTGCATCTATGTTTGACAAGTATAAAACCAAAATTCGACGTTGTTCTTCATCGATGCGAAAAACTTGATGCGTGAAACCACATGAATTACCCGAGTGGAGGCGTATGTGCCCATTAGCATCGCAAAGAAACCAACCTAGTGAGTAGTATTGTGGCAAAGAGTTCGACGCATTCTGAATTGGGAACACGTTTGATGTTGTTGGTTGAGAGTGTCGATACCATTGAAAGTAGTCGTTGATCGACATGTAGATACCTCCATCGCCTCGTGTTGCACTTGTTGGACTTTGATCAGAGAGAACATAGTGCTGCTTGTCTTCTTTTGGTGCGTATCCGAAAACTCGGCTGGTTATTTTGGTATGATTCGAATCGAATACAATACTCGTCTGCATGGTACATGGCTCAAAGATGAGCTTTTGCAAGAAATCACCGAGTGCTTGACCGGATGCTACTTCAATAATAAGACCTAATAGAATGAAACCCGTATTACTGTAACGAAATTGTGAACCTGGCTCAAAATACATCTCATCTTTGAGCACCGCCAGAACATCATGATCCGACCATTGTCGACCGTCCGGCAACGGATCGCAATTTTCATAGTCCATTACTCCAGATGAATGATCTAGTAAATGCTGAATGCAAACTGTTTTGCTTAGCTGTGGACATCTTTGTTTGAATTCCGAGGAGAAAAAAGATGCCAGAGTGTCTTGTCGAGTAAGTTTACCTTGGTCTTCAAGTAAAACGATCCCATAAGCTATAAATTGCTTGGACAGCGAAGCCAGACGAAAGTTGGTATTACAGGTAATGACTTCTGACTTGCATATATTGGCAAAGCCGATGCAACGTTGATAAACAATTTGATCATCAATCGAAATCAGCACAGCCGCTCCTGGGTGAATAACATCGCCCGTTGGACGATAGTCATTGATTAATAGATCATCTAAGAGAGAAACAACATTCTCGTCGAACATGAGTCTTGCACTGTCCTGTATCTCTTCTGTTTGTGTCAGTTCTTATCTTAATGGCTGTTCGACTCTTGTGAAGAATTCATATTTACAAAGCCTTTTCTACTTGAGATTTCATGATAGCAGTCTCTTCTGACTCGAAATTTAAAAGTGAGCAGAGTTTCTTAACAAAGAAACTCTCATCTACATAGATGTTGCAACATTATCAGTTAGGTTAAGAGAAAGAATGTTAAATGAGAGAAGGCACGAGATAAAATGATCTGATAAGGAAACCATCGCAACTGACACCCACCGTTTGAGCTCATATTGGGTCCACAAGTAGGTATCGATGAAACTAGTAAAAGCCTAAAAAGATTCGTGCCCATGGACTTTTGGCACCAATTTATCAAGGTTTTGCTGAATTTCCGACCCATTTTTAATTATTTATCGAAAAATCGACAAACCTAATTTCAACCTAAAATTTTGCTTATAGATAGATCCAATGATCATCAGAATATTCCTTTATTGACATATTGACTTTCCAAAAAAATAGTCGCTTACTATAAACATGTCACAAAAGTCGAGTTTACTTGAAAATTCAATATCTAAACAAAGGAATATTCCTTTTCTTGTTTATTATTCAATGAATACCTGAAAATGAGTCGAGCGGGTGTGGATATGTGAATATTGCTGACTGGAAAGAGAAGATACACATCTACACTCTATCCTTGATCGATCTAATTTATCATCAGAAAAATCTTTATGTCATGAGCAACAATGGAGCAAGAAACTTTGCATTGAGACATGGAAAAAAGAGAAACTCAAGCACAATGGTTAATGATCTTTGATAGGAACTGCTTTTATCTCAACAAACTTATGATGAAGTGCAACGATCACTGATTACGTTTACACCAAACATTCATTTCAATACTGTTGTAAAAACGCGTATCCTACACTAAAAAAAAGGTTCGTTAGTTCTGAACTGAGAATACTTCCTATTCCCAAAAGTTACACATTCCTGCATCGCCTTCTGAACCGGAATCCCTTACCGTCAATTCCGGAATACATAAAACGACGCTTACCCTCAAATGCATCCCATAACCAGGAATTCCTGATTCCTAGTAACTTTCAAATCCAACTCTCAATATCCAATTCCGGGTAATTCCTGCCTATTCCGGAATTACAAATATCCCATGGATGGCTCAATGATCATTTATCGAACTTGAATAAATGCAAAGCGGAATTCCGGAA